>CAUYQU010058162.1:0-123249 GCA_963574635.1 Cheracebus regulus
TTAGAACTCAGGATTCAGAAACTAACTCAGAACTGCACAACTTCATGGAAACTGAACAACTGGCTCTTGAATGTTGACTGGATAAATGATGAAATGAAGACAGAAATAAAGATGTTCTTTGAAACCAGTGAGAACGAAGACACAACATACCAGAATCTCTAAGACACATTTAAAGCAGTGTCTAGAGGAAAATATATAGAAATAAATGCCAACATGAGAAGCAAGGAAATATCTAAAATCAACACCCTATCATCAAAATTGAAAGAGCTAGAGGAGCAAGATCAAAAAAACTCAAAAGCTAGCAGAAGACAAGAAATAACTAAGATCAGAGCAGAACTGAAGGAGATAGAGACACAAAAATGCCTTCCAAAAATGAATAAATCCAGGAGCTGGTTTTTTGAAAAGTTCAACAAAATAGACAGGCTGCTAGCCAGATTAATAAAAAACAAAAGAGAGAAGAATCAAATAGATGCAATAAAAAACGATAAAGGGGATATCACCACTGATTCCACAGAAATACAAACTACCATCAGAGATTACTACAGATAACTCTATGCACATAAACCAGTAAACCTGGAAGAACTGGATAAATTCCTGGACACTTGCATCCTCCCAAGCCTAAACCAGGAAGAAGTTGAAACCTTGACTAGACCAATAACAAGGACTGAAGTTGAGGCAACAATTAATAGCCTACCAACCAAAAAAAAGCCCAGATCCAGATGGGTTCACAGCTGAATTCTATCAGACATGCAAAGAGGAGCTGGTACCACTCCTTCTGAAACTATACCAAACAATCCAAAAAGAGGGAATCTTTCCCAAATCGTTTTATAAGCTAACTGTTTTTACAAAAGAGTCAAAAGTTTAAAAAATTAAAAATTTCAAAAGCAAAAAAGTTACAGTAAGCTAAGGTTAATTTATTATTGAAGAAAGAAAAAATTCCATTTTCTTTCTTCATACTCCTTTATAATTTTTATGGGACCACCATTTTATATGCTATCATTGACCAAAACAGCATTATGGGGCGCCTGACTGTATAATAAATGGTTAGTTGGATTTAAACCCCCATCTTTTCAGTTAATTTTTTTCCTTTCCAACTTTTTTTTTTTCTTGCTCTGTCACCCAGGCTAGATTCCAGTGGTGCGATCTCTGCTCACTGCAACCTCCATCTCCAGGGTTCAAGCAATTCTCCTGCCTCAGCCTCCTGGGTAGCTGGGATTACAGGCACCTATCACTGCACTCGGCTAATTTTTATATTTTTAGTAGAGATGGGGTTTCACCACCTTGACCAGGCTGGTCTCGAACTTCTGACCTAGTGATCCGCCCGCCTCAGCCTCGCCAAGTACTGGGATTACAGGTGTGAACCACTGCGCTCAGCCTTTCTTTCCAACTTTTAAGTTCAGGAGGTATATGTGCAGGTTTGTTACATGGGTAAATTGCATGTCTCAGGAGTTTGGTGTACAGTTTATTTTGTCGCGTAGGTAATGAGCATAGTACTCCATAGGTGGTTTTTTTGACCCTCATCCTCCTCCTACTGTCCACTCTGAAAATTTTTAAAGAAAATTTATTGTAACCCAAGTGTTCAGTGTTTATAAAGTCTACGGTAATGTACAGTCATGTCCTAGGCCTTCACATTCACTCACCACTCACTCACTGACTCACCCAAAACAACTTCCAGTTCTGCAAGCTTTGTTCATGGTGAGTACCCTATACAGGTGGACCATCTTGACCTTTTATGCAATATTTTTACTGTAACTTTTCTGTTCTCATGTTTAGATCCATAAATATTTACCACGATGTTGCAGTTGCCTACAGTATTCAGGACAGTCACATGTTGTGCTGCTTTGGCACCTAGGAGCAATAGGCTATACCATATATCTTGGCCGTGTAGTAGGCTATGCCATCTAGGTTTGTGTGAGTTACACTCCATGTTGCTTGCACAACGACGAAATCACCTAATGATGCATTTCTCAGAAGAGTATCCTGGTGGTTAAGTGATACATGACTTTATATGCAACCTGAAGCTCTCAGAGCTTCCCCGTCTTCATCTCTAAGCCCAGGGAGAGGAATAAGTGGTTCTCCAAAGCTGCACCTTTTTCCATAAACATAAGGATGAAGGGCTGAGATGATGGCTGTTAGAATTATGTTGAGAAATGGTAGAGGGATCTGAGAAAGCAAGACCTTGAGACAGAAGTGGAGAGAAGGTGGTTCGAGTTGAGCCCTAATGAGGTTCATGCTCATGGTTGCCCAACAATCAACATAGGCTCATCACGCCTGTTTCCAGATTGCTTCTAGAACTTAGCTACCCTCATTTTATAAGATGGAATGAAAATGTATACTACATACAAATCATGAAAAGACGCAAAGAAAATGCATCTACACATTGCAGGTACTCAATTAGATTTATTTCTAATACCGCCACCCACTTCCCAATTGGAAGGAAAGAAGGGCTAGAACATTAAAGTTTCCATTTGTGCTGAGACTCAACTTAGCTATTTAGAAGTTATTTTAGCAGGCTTATTTTAGCAGACTTCCCTCCAGTGGAAAAACAAAACAGGGATAACTAGTTTGACTTGGTCTTTTTTTTTTTTGAGACAAAGTATCACTCTATCACAAGGCTGGTGTGCAGTGGCATGATCTCAGCTCAGTGCAACCTCCACCTCCCAGATTCAAGCGATTCTCCTGCCTCAGCCTCCTGAGTAGCTGGGACCACAGGCGCGCACCAACACACCCAGCTGATATTTATATTTTTAGTAGAGACAGGGTTTCACCATGTTGGCCAGAATGGTCTCCATCTCTTGACCTCGTGATCTGCCCACCTCGGCCTCCTAAAGTGCTGGGATTACAGGCATGAGCCACCATGCCCCGCCCCTGACTTGATCTTTTTATTTCTTTCTGTTTAAACACAGATATCCTGTTGTGATAACTTTTGACACTTTATTACACAGCAGCAGTAAATAATAACTGCCCTTATTTTGTGATGTTCCCCCTGATTATACAGCATCATTAATTACTGAACATAAAAGTTGAAGTTTTTGTGAATAGAAGGAAATGTTATTTGAATTCCTTTGCTGAGTTCACTAAGTTTATCTGAGGGCTTGGGTGGTTTAAATGGCTAAGAGAGAATCATTGAGTTATGGCTAAGAAAGAAGTGCCTCTGCACCAAAAATAAGAACCAGCCGGTCTGGGGCCAGTGGGAAAATGTTAACAGACTTATAGAACTTCATTGGAAATTTAAGTTTGAGTCACCATGCAATTAAGAAATCAACTTCCAAACACCCTTAAGCTACCTTAATTGCTTAGAAAATGTACCTTTAATAATTACCTTTGTCAACATTGAGAGTGTACCTTTAATAATTACCTTTCTCAATGTATAAAACGGCACTTTTTGCTAGTGAAATACTAAGGACTTGCAATGGAATAACTTAAAAATCACTAAAAATCATGTCCATGCCTTTGGAAAAAGTATTGGAAATTGTTTTACCATCAATTTCTAGATTGATCAGGACACTGAGTTGGAGTTTGTTGCTTTTCTTCTTTGATAGTTGTCATCCTTTGTCAATATTTCTTTTTTCTTTTTCTTTCTTTCTTTTTTTTTTTTTGAGATGGGGTTTTGCTCTTGTTGCCCAGGCTGGAGTGAAATGGCATGATCTCAACTCACTGCAACCTCCGCCTCCCGGGTTCAAGCGATTCTCCTGTTTCAGCCTCCTGAGTAGCTGGGATTATAGGCACCTGCCACAATGCCTGGCTAATTTTTGTATTTTTAGTAGAGATGGGGTTTCACCATGCCATGAGGCTGGTCTTGAACTCCTGACCTCAGGTGATTCACCTACCTTGGCCTCCCAAAGTACTGGGATTACAGGTGTGAGCCACCAAGCCCAACCTGTCACTATTTCTTACATAAGGAAAAGTCTGGCTTTATATAATTCAAATTTTACTGAAAATTGTTTTTAATTTTTTCTATTATCAACTTTTTAATTAACTTACATTTGAATTTCAGAAATGTTTTTGTCCTTGTTTTAGGGTGATTTTCAATTTGCTCCTAATCTTTTTGAAACTTAGCTTTAGTAAAATATAAATAAACATTGTAATACGTTACATGATCTAATCCTACAATTTTAGAATTTTGAGGAGGTCCTAAAGTTCAGGTATTCCATCTCTCCAATTAGTTAATTATAGTACTACAGAATCGTTAACATTGGCATTTTTTTTAAGATGGGGTCTTGCTCTGTCACCCAGGCTGGAATGCAATGGTGTGATGTTGGCTCACTGCAACCTCCACCTCCCAGGTTCAAGCGATTCTCCTGCCTCAGCCTCCTGAGTAGCTGGGATTATAGGCATGTGCTACCACACTGGGCTAATTTTTGTATTTTTAGTAGAGATGGGGTTTCACCACGTTGGTCAGGCTGGTCTCGAACTCCTGGCCTTGCGATCCACCCACCTCAGCCTCCGAATGTTCTGGGATTACAGGTGTGAGCCACTGAGCCTGGCCAACATTGGCAACATTTTAATGTGAACAATTATTAATTGTGAACAGTTGGCTGGGTACAGTGGCTCATGCCTGTATTCTAAGCACTTTGGGAGGCCAGTACAGGTGGATTGCTTAAGCTCAGGAGTTCGAGACCAGCCTGGGCAACAAAGTGCAACGTCTTTATATTTTATTTTTATAAAAATAAAAAATAAATAGTTGGGCATGGTGGCATGTGCTTGTAAGTTCCAGCTACTTGGGAGGCTGAAGTGGGAGGATATCTTGAGCCTGGGAGATTGAGGCTGCAGTGAGCCCTGATGGCATCACTGCATTCTGGCCTGGGTGACAGAGCAAAACCCTGTCTTAATAAAAAAATTAAAAAATAGGCCGGGCATGGTGGCTGACGCCTGTAATCCCAGCACTTTGGGAGGCCAAGGCAGGTGGATCACAAGGTCAAGAGATCGAGACAATCCTGGCCAACATGGTGAAACCCCGTCTCTACTAAAAATACAAAAATTAGCTGGGCGTGGTGGTGAGCGCCTCTAGTCCCAGCTACTCAGGAGGCTGAGACAGGAGAATTGCTTGAACCCAGGAGGCAGAGGTTGCAGTGAGCCGAGATGGCACCATTGCACTCCAGTCTGGCGCCTGGCGACAGAGCGAGATTCTGTCTTAAAAAAAAATTTAATTTAATTTAAAATTTTATTTTTATTTACCATTATTTTTTTACTATTATTTTTTCCATTCTTAAGTATAAGGCAAAATTTAAGGCCCTGGAATAAACAAAGATATTCTTTTGGAATATTTCAATTGGATATTCTTTCAATGAAATACCTGTCTCTAGAGACCGTGTAATCCTACAGGGATGTACATCTTGGTCTTTGGCTAAGCTATTTTACAAGTCTGTTGAGGTAAAAGTTAACTTGAAAGTGTTTTACTGTAGATTTCTGTGTTCACCATAACAATTCAGAAATTGATGATAAAACTAATAGTAATGGAAATATTTCTTGTCATAGTCATTCAAAGAAGTTCCATCTTATGGATGGTCATGGTCAATTGATTTTCCTTTCTTATTGTGGAAATAAACGGTTTTGCGTCCACTTGCAAATTTATTTTAGTTTTCCCATCTATATATGTATCTGCTCTTTGACTTCTCCTTTGGATAAATTATAACATTTCACTGGTTCACTCGTTAGTAATGAGTTAAATAAGGTATATTCCAGGTGTTCATTTTATGTCTATACGATAGTCATGATTTTACCTTTTTGGGAAAATTGTCCTTTAACCTAAGATATGCAAATGGCCATTGTATAATTAAAAACTACTTATCGCTCTCCATTGGCCTATGGATGAAGACACTGAACGTTGGAGAAAAGCAGGGTAAGCATGCAATAAATAGCTTAGCTGGATTTGAATTCATGTCTGTTTGGTTTCTAAACTGATATTCTAACTCATTGCACTGCCTCCTCACTGAGAAATAAAATTTTTGTATTTTATAAGGTGGCTTTTAGTTTCGTGTTCCAATTGATGCTTATATTTCCAAAACAATCAAGGTAGTGAAATTGGGTGTATATATTCTTTCTCCTAAGCTTTGGCATTCAGGTTTCTCTCTTCTGCTTTGACTGGGATATTTCTCTTGGCTTTGCATCAAGTAGTACTGTGTTTTCAAAGCCTCCATGTCATTTGCAGTATGCATGAAATTGTATACAAAGCTTTTCCTTTCCTGGACTTGTTAAGACCTTCTGTTTATTTCAAGAAGAAAGCTTCAGTGAGGTGGTATGTCCCTCTCATACTTGCTAGTCTCCCTTTCATAACAAAGAGAGAGCTTGATCTTCCTCAATAATAGTATACACATTTTTGTTTTTATTTTGCTTATTTAATGGTTAATTCTTATTTATGGAAAATAATTCTGATTTGCATTTATGATAGTAGCACAAATCTTCTTTTAAAATAAATTTCAGTTAAAAATTGGTTGAGATAAAGGAAAGCATTGATTAAATAGCTTGGCTAATAGATGTGAGCTCATCCCTTCCACCTTTTCCACCATGTGAGGATGCCACGAGAAATCACCATCTATGGAACAGACCTTCACCAAACATCAAATCTACCTACACTGTGATCTTGAATGTCCCAACCTGCAGAGCTGTGAGAAATAAATTTCTATAGTTTATGAATTACCCAGTTGGTGGTATTTTGTGAGAGCAGCAGGAATGGACTAAGACACTCATACAGTCATTGTGAGAAGGGAATAAGATGCTATGTGTGACTGTGAGCTTCCTGAGGTCAGAGTGGGTCTAACTCATCTTGTTATACCCCAACTCCTAATAGTCTCTAGCACCTAGGACTCCATAAGAGCTTGTTTTCTTCTTTCCTTTTGTGAGGCTATTAATGTAGTCACATGAACTTTTTCTTTTCTTCTTTTTTTTTTTTTTTTTTTTTTAGACAGAGGGTCGTTCTGTCACCCAGGCTGGAGTGCAGTAGTGCAATCTTGGCTCACTGCCACTTTTGCCTCCTGGGTTCAAGAGATTCTCCCACCTCAGCCTCCCGAGCAGCTGGGATTACAGGCATGCACTACCACACCCAGCTAATTTTTGTATTTTTAGTAGAGATGGGGTTTCACTATGTTGGCCAGGCTGGTTTTGAACTCCTGACTTCAAGTCATCCATCTGCCTTGGCCTCCGAAAGTGCTGGAATTACAGACATAAGCCACCATGCTTGACCCACATGAACATTTTCTGTGGCATTATTAAACAAAGGGTATTGTATATGAACATGTAAAATAAACATGAGCATTCATAATGTTTCATTTTTCCTATGGTGATCAAAGCTGTTCAATGTATACATTGTATACATCTGAAGTATACATCTGAAGTATGGAAATAAGTAATGAAGGAAGACAAAAAAATCATCCCCCAAATCTCACCCCCCTCCAAACACATCACACTCCAGAGCAACCACTCTTAATTTAACAAATTTCTCTTTTTTTCTCTAAATAAAAAATATGCACCTGAGATCCTAGTATATATGCAATTTTGCAACCTGTTAATTTCTCCTAACATTAGATTTTGCTTGGCACTCAAAATTCATCCAGCATGGTTTTTATTGTTTGACCCACGTCGGGGCCTTTCTTTTCCATCTGTCAGGGGCTTGGCCAACAGAATGTCAACCTGTGAACTCTGGTAAAACGTTTCCAAATGACAAATCAGACAATTTGGGTAGGAAGATTGATGCAGGGGGTAGGGATGTATTGGGGCAGGGAAAGAGGGAGATGAAGGGAGGCAGGTAAAGAAGGAGCATGGGAGAAAGCCAGAAGTTCATCTTCACAAACCATTTTGGGAGGTCTCGGATAAGGGCATGGGTTCCTTGGCAAAGCTTGGAACCCACTCATTAATCTTGCACTCCCTCTGCTGGTTTTGCCGAGCACAGCCACTGTGTGATTAACGTGAATAGTAGCTACAATGGAGCTGAGTCCATTGAAATTCCCTATGATGGACAGGAAAGACAGTTATTCTTTTTGAGATTTTTAAAAATAAGATCAAAGTTCACACCAACAGGAGTAGATGCATTGATTGATTACTTATTCAATTGAAACAAATTCAAACTCCTGTTCCACCCCTCCTCCCCTCCTCCCCTCCCCATCCTCTTTTCCTCTGCCCCAGGAGAGAAAATTCTAAAGGTCTCAGCTTTTCCTTTAAAGATTCTTATGATTCTCCTGATAATCTCCATTCTCTTTACTGTATTTTGCTTTTGCTGTTCTCCGTTTCACCTTCTGTGCCACCCTGCTCCCCTCCTTGCTGGTGCCATTTGTGAATAGAAAAGGAATGATGAAACCCTGCCTTTGCTTTGCAAAGCAGGGCTCCATTAGCTCCTCTAATTATGCAGCCTCTTATTTCTCCATTTGTGCTTAATTCAAAGTTGTAAAAAGCTTTTCAAAATAGGTGTATGCTCTGCTTGACAGTTGTGATAAAACAATTCCTCCAATAAAAAGAAAGCAAGACACATTTGCAATTTCCTTTTCCATAATTTATAGTGATTTAGCTCCTCCCGATCAGGAGATAAAAATTTCTTTGGGAACAATTTTCTTTTAATAGCATCATCTGAAGCAGCACCCATTTCTTTTGCAGTCATTAGAGCTCCTAGCCTACAAAACAGTGACTGAAGATTGAATTAGATTTAGAGGGAGGCTGCCTGTATCACATAAATAAACAATGAGAGTCCTGGCCATTTCATTATAGAACTTAAATAAGCAGTACAGATGGTCCACTGCAGTGTTACACATGCATAACCTATTTAAAAGATGACATTATAGGGCCAGAAGCATTAATGTACTCACAGTGCCATTTGTTTACTCTACTTGAGTTACTTCTTTCACACTAAGCACCAAAGTCATGGGTCAGGCAAATTATGGCAGGCAGTAATGCAGACAGATGAGAAGATAAGGGAATTATTGAATGATGAGAGCATAAACACTAAATTAGCTTAAGGATTTATGGCCCCAAGCTTAACCTAATAGATGTTATTTGCTATTGATCCTTCTCTTGGTGTTGTAAGGGACAAAAAAACCCAAAAACTCATTTGTTTAAGCACACGAAGAAAGATAATTAACTTATTAACTTATTGGCTCATGGCACTGAGAAGATCAGAGCTTCAGGTATGGTTAGTTCTAGGTGCTCAGTATGGCTGTCAGATCTTTTCTCTTGCATGGTGGCTTCATTCACAGCATGCTTTCGTTACTGGTGTTCAGATGCTCCATGCCTACATATTAACACTTGAAAGTCCAATGGAAAGACGTTCTTTGTTAGCATTCTAGCAAAAGCTCAGAAATTACATCTCTTTTGACCAATTTTGGATACCTGCATTTTCTGAACCAATGATTACATGTGGAAGAATGGAATGTGTATTCCATTGAGCAATGTGTCAATCCTGTGAGCCCTGAGTGTGGAGCAGGGGTCAGTGGGATTTGTGGATAGCATCACCAAGACAGCTGGACTAGGAGAGGGCATAAGTGGCTCCTCAAAGAAAATAGATATGCTACAAACACAGGAAGGTGGTGTGGAAGCCAAGTAGGCAAAATGGGATTTCTCATCCTTCAACCAGTGCACTTTAGAAAGGATCATTCACTAGAACCTTCAAATGAATTCAACTAACACACGGGATGGATGCTGCAGTAAACACTGGAAACTGTCCTTAAGTCTGTTCATTCACCCGAGGTTTCAGTTCCAAGTTAAATCTATTAGGAGGCTGGACTAGCAAGTATTCTTCAAAAGCAAAACTACCTATTGGCACCTGTCTTATTAACACTACCATTCTATGTTTCCACTTTCAAGTTTCCCAATATCTTGAAGAAATTCTTACTGTATCACATCCCTCCATCTGCTGAAGTAAACAAAATGCGTGCCAGCCCTTCTAAGAACTGCAGCGCTAAAAGGGTCAAGTGAATGTCAAAGGCATGATTGAACTAACAGTTTCCAGACTGCCAAGTCCCTTGCAAGACTTTAGAAATGTTTCTTTCTTTTAACTTTTGCTCTGGGTCACTTACTTGTGGTTACCGTGGTGGTGCCACTAGCTCTCTGGAACTTCTTACTAGTCAACAGACTACATTTCTGAAAGGAGCTATTGTTATACTTTAGTATAGAAACAGAATCACACACACACACACACACACACACACACACACACACACACACATAAATGAACACATATAAAACAGTGAAATCCAAATGAGGTAGACAGATTGTATTTATGTCAATTTCCTGATTTCCATATTATTCTATAGTATTACAGTTGTTAGCATTGGGGGAAACTGGGTAAAGGGCACACAAGATCTCTCTATAATTTTTTATAGTTGCATGCACCTCTTCAATTATCACCAAATACTTTTTTTTTCTAATTTTCTCGAGATGGGATCTTGCTACATATGTGGTCTGATCTTGTGGGCTCAAGGAACCTGTCTGCCTCAGCCTCCCAAGTAGCTGAGACTACAAGCATATACCACCACACTCAGCTCCTATCAAATCAAATTTTCAAAAAATTGCAAAAGACAAAAAAACTACTAAAACAAAAAGGAGCAGGGTGGTCATGAGGATAATAACCATGTCCTGTGTCATCTTGATGAAAGCAAATCTTTGAAATAGTGTGAATTTATCTTTTTTCTTTCTTTGTTTTGTTTTGTTTTGTTTTGTTTTTGAGATAGAGTCTTACTCTGTCACCCAGGCTAGAGTGTAGTGGCATGATATTGGCTCCCTGCAGCCTCCACTTCCTGGGCTCAAATGACTCCCCTACCTCAGCCTCTGAGTAGTGGGATTACAGGTGTGTGCCACCATACCCAGCTAATTTTTGTATTTTTAACAGAGACAGGATTTCACCCTGTCGGCCAGACTGGTCTTGAACTCTTGACCTCAACTTGATCTGCCTACTTTGGCCTCTCAAAGTGCTGGGGGATTATAGGTGTGAGCCACTGTGCTGGGCCTGAATGTGTTCTTATCTTCCTGCAGACTCAAAGCTTTGGAGGGAAGTTTTTGAAGCCCTAGGCTGGGTTAAGAATACTTTAGGTTTAGTCATCGCAAAGAGTTCTTTCTCTTTTCTTGAGATGGAGTCTCACTTTGTTGCCCAGGCTGGAGTGCAGTAGCCCGATCTTGGCTCAGTGCAACCTCCGCCTCCCAGGTTCCAGCGATTCTTCTGCCTCAGCCTCCCGAGTAGCTGGGACTACAGGCATGCACCACCATGGCAGGCTAATTTTTGTATTTTTAGTAGAGATGGGGTTTCACCACATTGGCCAGGCTGGTCTCAAACTCCTGACCTCATGATCCGGCTACCTCGGGCTCCCTACGTGCTGGGATTACAGGTGTGAGCCACCGCACCCAGCTAGCAAAGAGTTCTGAAACAAGTTCTATCAATATGTAGCTGTTCAACACATATTTATTTATTTTCACTTTCCTTTATTTAAATTGATGTGAAATTTGCATCACATAAGTTAACCATTTCAAAGTGAACAATTCAGTGGCATTTAGTACATTTACAATGTTGTGCAAACACTGTCTTCAGTTCTGAAACATTTTCATCACTCATACCCATTTGGCAATTACTCCCCATACCCATTTGGCAGTTACTCCCCAACCCCACCCCAGCCTGTCGGTGACTACCAACCTGCTTTCTGGTTCTCTAGATTTACCTATCCTGGACACTTCAGGTAAATAAAATCATGCAAGATATGATCTTTTATGTCTGGCTTCTTTCACTTAGCATAATGTTTTTGAGGTTCATCCATGCCATCGCATGTATCAGTATCAGTAATTCATTCTGATGGTGTTCAAGACACACTGCCCTAAAATATCCCCCGTGGCAGTTCAGAACACTCAGAAGCAGGAAGTTTTCTCTGACCTTCCTCCCACCCTTCTTCTTTGAAGTAGACTACAAGAGAATTTTTTTTTATCTTCTCCTGAAGTAGGGCAGAAGACCCTCATTCCAGAGATGGCCACACTATACTCAGAGAAAAATGCCCTTATCTCTGAAGACACAGGAACTCAGAAAAGAACCTGAACAAACAGGCCTTGCTAAATTCTCCCTAGTTTATTACCATGAGATTATACCCCTTTTGTCCATTTGTACTGCTGCCTATCCATTTGTCATCAAACCTAAGCATAAAAATGCATAGGTTTCTCTATTTTTTTTTTGTTTTTTCATTTTAAAAGGCTCCTACATCACATAAAATTTGTATGCTATTCTCTTGTTAAGCGTTTTTTTTTTCTTTTTCTTTCTTTTGAGACAGGGTCGGCCTCTGTCACCCAGGCTGAAGTACAGTGGTGTGATCTTAGCTCACTGTAACCTCAAACTCTGGGCTAGGGAGTCCTCCCAGCTCAGTCTCCTGAGTAGCTGGGACTACAGGCAGTACCAGTATGCCCGGCCAATCTTTTTTATTATTATTATTTTTTATAGAGATGGGATCTTGCTATGTTGACTAGGCCAGTCATGAACTCCCGGCCTCAGGTGATTCTCCTGCCTCAGCCTCCCAAAGTGCTGGGATTACAGGTGTGAGCCACCAAGCCCAGCCTAAACTGTCTTTCATGGTAGGAGCCTCAGCTATAGACCTAGCAATGGGTTAGAAAATAAATCTCTTCTCTCCTACAATTTTCTTTTATGGCTGAAAAATAAAAATAAATTGCCATTATCCATTATATCCATTATATGAACATACCACAATTTGTCTGTCCATTCATTCGTTGATGGGCATTTAAGTTGTTTCCACCTTTTGGCTATTGTGAGTAGTGCTGGTATAACATTTGTGTACAGGTATGGGTTTGACCACCCATTTCCAATTCTTTTGCCTATATACCTATGAGTGAAATTGCTGGGTTATATGACAGTTCTGTTGAACTCAACAAATACTTGGTGAGCAAGTACAGTGTTCCCTGTAGTGCTCTATGTGCTGGCAGTACAAAATTGAGTTAAAAAGGTCAGATCCCTGCTCTTCTGGAACTTAATTTCTAATATCAAAGAGAAAGACAATAAACAATAAGCAGGATTGGTACCTAATTTGTGATGCAAAATGCAAATGAGGTCCCTTGTTTAAAAAAAAAAAAAAAAGGATTGACTGGGCATAGTGGTTCATGCCTGTAATCCCAGGACTTTGGGAGGCCGAGGTTGGCAGATCGCTTGAGACCAGGAGTTCGAGCCCAGCCTGGGTAACACAGCAAAACTCCATCTCCACAGAAAATACAAAAATTAGCTGGGGTTGGTGGTACACACCTGTAGTCCCAGCTACTCAGGCTGATGTAGGAGGATTGCTTGAGCTTGGGAGGCAGAGGCTGCAGTGAGCTGAGATCGCGCCTCTGCACTCCAGCCTAGGCAACAGAGTAAGACCCTGGGAATAACTGTCTCAAAAACAAAATTAATAATTTTAAGATGAGAACAGCAAAGCTTTAAACCAAGTGGGGAGTCCTTCTAAGTAGGCACCAGTTCCCTGAGAGACTGCATACATTACTGGCCGGTGAAGCTAACATTGACAATAAGAAAATACAGTAACTCCTCCCTCAGCCTCCTGACTAGCTGGGATTACAGTTGTGTGCCACCACGCTCAGCAGATTTTTGTATTTTTAGTAGAGACTGGGTTTCACCGTGTTGGTCAGGCTGATCTCAAACTCCTGACCTTGTGATCTGCCCACCTTGGCCTCCCAAAGTGCTCGGATTACAGGCGTGAGCCACCACGCCTGGCTGTGAGCTACTTTCAATAGTTGGGAAAGGCCTCTCTGAGAAGCTCACATTCAAGCTGAAACCTGAATGATAACAAGAGAACCAACTTTATCAAGATCTTGGGGCAGAGTATCCAAGCAGAGGGAAGAGATTGAGCGAAGCCTCCAAGTGTGTTGTTCAGAACCCAAACAAGGTCACTGTGGCAGGAGCTGGGTTATGTTTAGCCTGGGTGTAAGTACAATTTCTAACACCACAGTCCTGGAGGAAGATTTGGGCCTCTTTTTTGGAATAAAGCCAGTGAAAATCAGTCTTGGTAACATCAAACTCTAGACCCATGGTTGTCAGTGAGGATGACATAGCATACTGGTATTTCCCAAGAACTTCCCAGTTAGGGCCTAGGTTTTGCCCAGTGGGTACAATTTGTTTTGCTTCAACTGAGAACACAGGGTATCTGTCAGAATACTGAACTGAGGATGTGGTATGTGTGAAGTACAGTTTGGTACTAATGCGTGATAAGAAGCATATCATAATGCCAAAGATTGTCTACTGGGATGTATGCAGAATGTGGGGCTTCTGAGAGCCAAGTCCTGGAAGTAAAGGAGGTTGCGAAAATAGGGTGATTATTGTGCACACTTTCATGGACCCCACCAGACTGTTAAACTGGAGTAGTCAGTGTATTGCAATCATCACTGACTCGATGAGTGTCTTTTCATCGCTGTAAGTATGCTTTCAAGAGCTCTAATAATCATAAAGTTCTGGGAAAACATGAAGATCATAACTCTAGACAACATTTACAAGAACTGCATAAGTGAAAGAGTCAGACGTCTGGCTGACCTAGTGGTTCTCTTTGCAACTGGGGAAGGCCATGCCAAAGAAGTAAGGTTTACATCCAAGCCGAGACTTTTTCAGAGCCATGAGGGAGTGTTGGGTGAATCAGAGAAATGATGCATGCCAGAACAAATTCTTAGGAATTACTGTAAAATCAATGGATTGGACAACTGAGTTAATGGAGCTGGAGACTATTAACAATGAAAAAAAAATCTATGTATTCCCTGTCTTCTCCAAGCAGTATCAAAAGCTGTGAGAGAAGAGCAATGATTATCATGTGAAAGGAAAAAGTGAAGACACCAGATCACAGAAATGATTACATGGAGTCTGAATTCTCACAGGGCTTGAATGAGTGCATGTTCTCAGTTCGTTTTGGCGGATAAACAGTTTATTATCCTATGTCACTCTGAATAACTTGGGGCTATAAAGGCAGTCATACTTATTTCAAAGGACACCATATCAGGTTCTAAGGTAGCCTTCAAATTTATTGCATTTGCGGAACTACCAACTGGTGAGAATAGCATTTGTGATTGGTTTCAGCCATGCGAGGGAGTCTAGTTACAAGATAATTCTTGGTAGAAGACAGGGTCCCAAATCCCTCCGCCTTGTTTAAAAGGCATTGCTGAATCAGCATTTCATTCAGATTGTACAATATATGTTTCTTGTTTTCTAAAATACTAATAAGTATTGAAAACTTTTAAATTTTTTTAAAAGCGAAGTGCCTAGGAAAAATGTATTCTCATTTAAAGCTAAGTAAACAGATGGAAATAGAAATGAGAACATGTTTCATCTTATTTCAATTTTCTTTTTTCCCCACTCTTATGACAGTCAAGGAAAATCACTGAAAACCAGTCAAATCCAAAACCATTCTTTGCATTTATTTTTCCTGGCCTGAGTAAAATTTCAGAGTTGTTTGTTTACAAATGAAAACTTTGAAAACAATTATTTTGTAATTGTTTTGAAAAAAATTGAATAACTGTAAGAATGATGTTCTACCAACAGAAAGTTAACTTTTGTGTGATTAAAGTTTAATTTAAAAACAGTAACTTTCTATTACCTGTTTAACATGAAGGTAGACCATTTTTACACATTTTTTACTTTTGAGAATGTTCTGTTAAAAAATTTAATAATAGGCAGGGCATGGTGGCTCACACCTGTAATCCCAGCACTTTAGGAGGCCGAAGTGGGCAGATCACCTGAGGTCAGGAGTTCAAAACAGCCTGCCCAACATGGTAAAACCCTGTTTCTACCAAAAATACAAAAATTAGCCAGGCGTGGTGGTGGGCACCTATAATCCCAGCTACTTGGGAGGCTGAGGCAGGAGAATCACTTGAACCCAGAAGGCGGAGGTTGCAGTGAGCCGAGATTGCAACACTGCACCCCAGCCTGGGTGACAAAAGGAGATTCAGCCTTAAAAAAAAAAAAAAAAAGATAAAAATCTGATAATCATTCCACTTTTACTAAAAAAAAAAAAAAAAAAAAAAACTGTATATGTATTTACATACAAAGAATATAATATGGAAGATTGTATCCCAAAATTTGAGTAATTATGACATCTAGGTGGTAAGATTATGATTTTTTTGTATTTTCTTATTTTTTCTATATGGCTAGTTATTATTTGTACATATAGGGGGAAAAAGAGAAAACTTATGTAACCAAAGCATTAGTTTTCTAATATAACTCTACATTAATTCAAATTCTAATAAATTACATTAGTTCTAATTAATAGGTCAAAGCCTTGGCTTGAAACAGATGGCACACTCAGAATTAAAAAAAAATTTTTTTTTCAAGAGCTTTTGGTTTACAATGGTTTTTGTTTAAATGGATGAATTCTACAGTGGCGAATTCTGAGATTTTAGTGCACTCATCACCCAAGTAGTGTACATTGTACTCAATATGTAGTCTTTTATCCCTCACTCACCTCCCACTCTCCCCACCACAGCCCATTTCATCAGTCTTATGCCTTTGCATCCTAGTAGCTTAGCTCTCACTTATAAGTGAGAACATATATGGCATGTGCCTAGCACTGTGCTGTGCACTTACACAGTGACATGCTAATGCCACCCCGGGAAGCAGGTACTGTCCTTATGCTATTCTACAGACAAGAAAGCTGAGCCTCACAAAAGTTAAGGAACCTGGGCTAGGCTAGTCCTCCGGCACATATTTTTCACATCCTTCTCTGGGCCAGGGAGTGCTGTGGAGTGCTAAGTGCAGAGCGATGATGATGTCACATGTAAGTCCTGTCATTGTGGCACTCATAGTAAAGAAGGTACCTGCCAAATCAGCCTTACTCCACTGCTCTGTTCTGCCTATGAGCTCCAATAACAAGTGGGCCATGGACATGCTAAGCAAAGTTGGTCTACTCTGCTGGGTTATGAGGAAAGCAGGGGATGGGGAGCTCGGAGATAAGAGCAAAAGGCATTGGTAGCCCAGCTCAAGTTGTGCCTCACTCTAAGCGAAAAGCTGGGCCATGCCAGCACACATCGTATGAAAATGCATCACTTGTTTTCTGTTACTTTGGGGATTAAGGGAAAAAAACTCTAACTTGGGTTGTAATGTGTTATACAACCTGACCCTTGGCCACCCCTTTGAGCTCATCATGAAGTTCCATGCCCAACTCTCTGCATCTCATGCTCCCCGTTCTTGTGGCAGCTCACTGGGTTCACCTTGCTCCTTCTTACATGGAGGGGCTTACACATCATCCTCTCCTTCTGCCTTGAGTGCCTTCCGCTTCACCTGCCCCATCCTTCCAACTCACCTTTCTGGTCTTCCTGGGGCAACTGTGCCTGACTACCCTGATCAGGCCAAATCTCCTACATGCCCTCATATACCTCTGCAGGGTAGCACTTATATAATTGGCACTTAACATTTGTTGATATGAATAAGTAATGACTGTCTCCTCAAATAGCGAGCTTTTTAAGAGCAGGGACTATTCCCCTCTCTCTTTTTTGCTCACTTTTAAATACTTTAAATTTTGTTAAGTTTGTAAATGTAGTGCTAAATATATCTTTGTAGAATGAGTGAAAAAATGAATGGACGGATGAAACTGAGGTGTTACTGAGTGTATAACAGGGCATCTCACCAAATCAGAGAAGCCAGTAACCATGTCTGGCTTTTGCTTATCATTGTCTCCCAGTCACCTAGCCCAGTGCTTGAGAGATCCATTATTTAAGAAAGTACTTATAAAATTTTGATGTTTGTACCAGTCCTCGAAAATCTTGTTACAATGCAGCTTCTGATTCAGTAGATCTGGAGAGGAGCCTGAGATTTTTAACATGCTACCAGGTGATTTGAGGCTGCTGGCCCAAGGACCACGCTTTGAGTAGCAAGACTCTTAGCAATGTAACATAGTTGCAAGAGGATATTAGCTTAGAGCGATACATCAGTGAGTATGCTTTTGGTTGCAAGTAAGAGAAACTCCACCTCAAAATGACTTACTTAAAAAATAAAGATGATTTATTTTGCCATGCAGCTGAAGAGACCTGTCACAGATTGGAATTCAGGCACAATTTGATCAAGGCTCCAGCTCTGTTTCTCTGTGATTCTTTTGGTGCAGCCCACCTAGGAGTGTCCTTTTCATTTTTTGGCTGACTTCCTTGATGGTGGCAAAATGATACCAGCTTTTTCAGCTGTCACATCTCCATATGGTATCATCTAGTAGAAAGGAAACCATGGATTCCCCAGCCATCAAGAAAAGGTCTAGTCTTAACTAGAATTTGACCAACTTAGGTGATATCTGGGGTGCAGTGGGAGGGAATTTATAATTTATTTGGCTGAAGTTGTGTATTTGCTAGCTTCAGAAGTGGTAGCTGATATTGTCCTAGCTGGGTCCTGATGGTACACAGGTGCTCAAGTAATCCCATCTTGTGCCTTGGGTGTTTGCCTTCAAGCATCTACCTAGGGCAGAGGTTCTCAACTCTGGCACATTAGAATTACCTGAGAAACTTTTACAAATATAGATGTCTAGATTTGTAAAATGAGTTTCCTGGGACAGGACCCAATAATCCAAGTTTTTAAAAGACCCTTGAGGGTTTCTAATGTGTAGTTAGGGTAGGTGCCATTTACCTAAAGCAGTGCTTCTCACACGGCAGGGTGTGTAAGGGGAGGGATTTTGTGTTTCCCACAGGGGTCATTTCTCAATGCTTGGAGCTATTTTTAGTTATCATAATTATTACTGAGAACTTTTGGTAATACTACTGATATCTAGTGGGATGGTGCTAAACATCTTATAATGCACAGGAAAATCTCTTTTCCCCTAGACACAGAATTACTTGGCTTAAAATGTCGATAGCATTAAAGTTGAGGACATTTGACATAGAGGGACAAGATGTTAGAACCAATTATTTATTTCCATCATATTCAGTCACACTGATAAGAAGACATATAGTATAGAACCATGGTTTTTGAGGTTTATTGTCCTTAAGAATTAACATGGGTGCCTGTTTAAGATGAAGGTTCCTGAAATTTGACTCCCTGAAGCATAGATTCTTCTAGCCTGCTCATCTAGATGTTTATTCTGATAAAAGTCGCTTCTGATGCAGGTGCTCCACAGACCGTGCTTTGAGAAACACAGCCTCAGAATGCACAGAATTTCCTTCAATGTGTGCTTTCAGGTGTGAACCCAGGCAAAGTCCAGAAATAGCATCATGAAAGGCAGCATCTTGAGCCAGGAATGCAAGTCTCCTGGTGGAATTTCAGGCACCAGCCGTGGGTGTGGAGATATTTTGGGCTGCTAAAGCCCTGGCAGCTCTCCCCCTTGCTCCTTGCTGGGCTTGGTCTTATAAAGACATGAAAATCTCAGCTAGTTCATGGTCTTGTCTTCTCCCAAGGAAAGATTTGTCTGAAGACAGTGTTACTGCTTCCAAAGCACCCAGGGAGCTCTGGGGGTTTTAGTGACGTTCATTTTCACAGCTCTGAGAAGGTTGTTTCTATCCTTTCTGTCCGTAATGTGAGATGATAGCGAAGGAAAATGAGATTCCCTCAGGAGTGTATAGTTTAGCCGATTCGCCTCACGTGATCGTGAGCTGTGATGAGCTTGGTAGAGTCTGGTCTGAGCCTCTGGGAAGCTCTGTGACCAGGCTGTTTATCTTTTCACTGCAGTGTCTGAATATAAAACCTGGGCACCAGACCCTGGCTGTCTGGGCAATTTGGGTATGGGACTGCAGACCTCACAACTTCAGCCATCCACCCTGTCTCCCTGGGAGACCCTGAGCATCTATCAAAGATAGAGCACTGCAAATAGACCGCCGGGACCCACACTGTAGCAGCTTCAGCAGAGGGAGCTGACTAAATGCCTCTTTCCTTTGCTGCTTGCATTATTTTGGCAGAGATTATCCTAAAAATAGCACAGCCCAGTCCTGCCCGGATGCCTTCTGCCTCATTTCTGCAGGGTTGTAAGATGTGTATTATTCTTCCACACTTGCTGTCTCATGGAAGAGGCAACATTTTGTGGAGGAGGAAAATGAAAAATCCTGGGCTTTGGAGGCAGAAGACTGCCTTTCAATTCTGGCTCTGCCTCTGTCCAACCTCATTTTCTTCTTTTTTTTTTTTTCCTTCTTTTTCTTTGGTGACAGGGTCTTTCTCTGTCACCGAGACTGAGGGCAGTGGGGCCATCACAGCTCACTGCAGCCTCAACTTCCCTGGCTGCAGTGTGATCCTCCTACCTCAGCTTCCAAAGTAGTTGGGAATACAGGTGTGCACCGCCATGCCTGGCTACTTTTTGTTACTTTTAGTAGAGACGGGGTTTCATCATGTTGCCCAGGCTGGTATTCAACTCCTGGGCTCAGGTGATCTGCCCACCTTGGCCTCCCAAAGTGCTGGGATTATAGGTGTAAGCCACCACACCTGGCCAGCCTTGTTTACTTTGGATAAGTCACTTAACCCTGGTGAGGCCTAGTTTTACAAGCTTGCCCATAAAATGGGCAGATTCTAAGATCAATTTCATGGAATCATTTTGAAGGTTAAATCAGATAAAGCATGTATCAGCTCTTCAGTAAACAACATTATGAGTGTTCCCTATTCTGAGCAGACCATGCTGTCCTTCATCTAGATTATGGCTTAGGTGTCTTTGTTTAGCCCAACGACATCCCTGGTCCGCTGTAGGCAGTGTGTGCTACAAAGTTAAATTCATTATGTCTCTTCTTGTCTTTGTTTGATTAATAGCTGTCTTTCCTGCTAGAATTCCACAAGGGCAAGACACTGTCTACTTTTTGCGTATCTGTGTGCCTTTACCTTTTAGCCCAGTGACCGGCTCAATAAATACTTGTTAAGTAAACAAATGAATGAAGTAAATGTGGCCGGGCATGGTGGCGTATGCCTGTAATCCCAATACTTTGGGAGGCCATGGCAGGAGGATCACTTGAGCCCAGGAGTTTGAAACCAGCCTGGGCAATGTGGTGAGACCCTGTCTCTATGTAAAAAACTGAAAAAATTAGCCAGAGGTGGTGTGTGTGCTATAGTCCCAGCTACTCAGGAGGCTGAGGAGGGAGGATGACTTGAGCCCAGGAGGTTGAGGCTACAGTGAGCTGTGATTGTGCCACTGCACTCCAGCCTGGGTGACCGAGCAAGACCCCGCCTACAAACAGCAAAGATTTTGAGGTTGCCTCCTATGTGGTAGGATTTTGTCCTTAGGAATTATTTGTTTGCAAGAAACAGAAACCCAAGCAAACTAACGTGAACTGAAAGAAATAGCCAAGTATGAAGTATAGCCAGGTCTCCAGGGACTAGGTGAAAAACTGAAAAATCAGCACACTCAAATCAGCAAGTTCACTTGCCCAGACTCTTGCTCTCTCCCTACTTCCCTCCTCTCCTCTCGTCTCCTCACATCCTCTCTGCAGTTAGTTTTATTCTTCTCTTCAGCTGCATACAGGCTCCTCTGCTTTGATCATACATGAGACCAGACCACCCCAGTCTTTCATTTTAAGTACTGACTTTTACTTAGGAACCAGAGTCTCTGAGTCCCAAACCCAAATTTCTGAAAAATGATGACTGTCTTAGCTTAGGGGCAGAGTCAATTCTAGGTACAAGTAGATGATGTTGGGGAGATAGGGAGGTCCTCTGATCTGCCCTTCACTGCTCAGGGGCTCCAGAAGCAGGGGCTCAGAGGGAGACCATGGATACATATTCCAAGAGGGAGGATTGGCGGCTGAGAGGTAATCATTGGTAAAGGCCCATCAAAAGCATGGGCACAGTGCTGAGCACTGGGGTACCATTCATTTATTCCAGAAATGTTCACTGGATGCCCACGGTGTAACAGCCACTGTTCTAGATGCTGGGGATACAGCAGTAACAGGGAAGATGACAAGGATCCTGCCCTCCCGGAGCCCTTATTCTACAATGCAAACAGTTTCACATTCCAACAAACAAGTACATGACCAAGAGGGCTTCATTTCTCCATGTGGAGGAGAAATTGGCAACATGATATCGGGTGATCAGGCCAGGGGTGGGAAGGGTAATTTTGATTGCCACTTAGTGTTCTGTTCTGTTATACTGGCCAAAATTACTAAAAACAGTGTGAAAATTTGGTTCTTCTATTTATAAAGAAGGGCGTAAGAATAGAGTCCAGAATGTTCTTTGCAATTCTCCTTATGCTTGTCATGATGTGGATGACGATTGGAGGCAAAGTACTTATCTTGGGACTGGAGAAGAGACAACCAGGCCCTGGGGCCACCCTTTCTAACTCTTTTTTGGAACCTATCAAAAAAGCTCTGAGTGGCTCAGAACATGCCACACTGAGAGCCACCTGCCTCTGAATGGGATGGAGCTTGCCTAATACAGGCTTTGGGGAAAGTAGAGGGAGTGTAGTGGGTGGGGAGAGCTCACCTGTTCACTTCAGCTTTAGGCCTATTAGACTTTTCCCAACAGATTTCCAGGGAAAGGATGCAACTAACTTAAGGGCAGTTCCATTAGCATCCTCTGAAATAACTACTGGCCGGGTGCAGTAGCTCACATGTGTAATCCCAGCACTTGAGGATGCAGAGGTGGGAGGGTTGCTCGAGCTCAGGAGTTCAAGACCAGCCTGGGCAACATAGTGAGATCTGATCTCCACAAAAAAGGAAGAGAAATTAGCCGAGTGTGATGGCATACACCTGTAGCCCCAGCTACTTGGGGGCTGAGGTGGGAGGATCCCTTGTGCCTGGGAGGTTGAGGCTGCAGTGAACCATGATGACGCCACTGCACTCCATTCTAGGTAACAGAGCAAGACCCTGCCTCAAAAGAAAAGAAAAGAAAAAACGAAACAACAACAACTAATGCTTAACATATGCTAGGCAATGTTCTAAAAGCCTTGCTTGCCGGCTGGAGGTAGTGGCTCATGCCTGTAATCCTAGCACTTTGGGAGGCCAATGTGAGAGGATCACTTGAGCTTGGGAGCTCGAGGCCAGTCTGGGCAACACAGTGAGACCCCATCTCTATTAAAAAATAAAAAAAAATTTTGTGTGCATTAATTCTCTTAACTTCTACAATTATACTGTGAGGTAGGTACTATTGTTATCCCCATTTTATAAGTGAGAAAACCACACAGAAATCTTTTATAACTTGCTCAAAGTCATGTGGTAGAAGTGGACTTCAAATCTAGGCATTTTAGCTCCAAAATCCTTTTTTTTCTTATCAATAATGGCTTTTCCCAGGTGACTCAGAGCACTATCTCGTGTACATAGAGGCTTTCATCAAAGTAAGCATTGAACAATGAAATGACTCCATCACACTTACAAGTTCCACTGAATTTTCTTACTACATGCCATATGCATATCTGGCATCTTTCATTTACAAAATTTATTTTAAAAGATTTTTTGAGACAGGGTCTCACTATGTTGCCCAGGCTGGAGTGCAGTGATGCAACGTGTCTGATGTCTTTCAAACTTCCTATTCAAATTCAAAAAAGGAGAGTGAACAACCTCTGATTTCAGGTCAAATACAGAATTTGTTTTTATTTATTTATTTATTGAGATGGAGTTTCGCTCTTGTTGCCCAGGCTGGAGTGCAATGACACAATCTCAGCTCACCGCAACCTCCGCCTCCCAGGTTCAAGTGATTCTCCTGCCTCAGCCTCCTGAGTAGCTGGGATTACAGGCTTGTGCCACCATGCCCAGCTAATTTTTTGTATTATTATTATTATTTTTAGTAGAGATGGGGTTGATCCATGTTGGTCAGGCTGGTCTCGAAGTCTCGACCTCAGGTGATCCACCCACCTCGGCCTCCCAAAGTGCTGGGATTACAGGCGTGAGCCACAACGCCTGGCCTTTGTTTTTATTTTTGCAACTCTTCCATCAAACCATTATAGTCTGACACCTACTGAGGGGAGAATGTGTTGTGTTATACTAGTCTTCATTTAGAGACAAGATTGGTCCCAGAGAGTACCCCTTGAGTGTGGAAGGTGAGAGCAAAGCATTAAACTGCTTAGAAAAAATCCAATCCCACAGGGGAATTTCAGGCATCAGCAGGTAGGTGGGAAAGTATTTGACAGTATGGCAGGCTTTTTGATGCTTCAATTTAGTATAATGCACAATATGTGGTCTTTCTGCCTGGCTTCTTTGACTTAGCATAATATGTTTAAGTTTCGTCCATGTTGTAGCATGTATCATTCTTTTTGTATAGCTCAATAATATTCCATTGTATGCACATATGTTATTTTATTTATCTATTCATCAATTGATGGAAATAAAAGAACTCAATTATGAGTTCTGCTATTATGAACAATGCTGCTTTAAACACATACAAGTTTTAGTGTGGATGTTATGTTTTGAATTTTCTTGGGTACATATGTAGGATTTGAATTGAATTGCTGGGTCATACATTAGCTCTATGTTGAATATTTTGGGAAGCTGGCAACCTGTTTTCCAAAGTGGCTGCGCCATTTTACATTTGCAGCAGGGTAGGAGAGTTCCCATTTCTCTATAACCTCACCAACACTTGGCATTGTCCCTCTTTTTGGCTATGGGCAGTTAATTCTCACAGGCATTGAGTTCATAGGTTGTTATGCAAAGTGGCTTTTGTTTTATTGACTGAAGGAAAATAGAATTTATTTATCTATTTGTTTGTAGAGGGGCAGAGGGAAGAAGGGAGACATGAGGACAATCATGCGTTTTGTCACCCAACCTTGTCTAGGGAATTGATCTTGAGTCTCAGAGAAGAGAGGAGATATAGTTAAGCCCAAGAAGTTCCTGAAGCCTGCTAAGATGCCACACCAGCAGGATACACTGGGACCCAAGTGACCAGGTTCAACAGCTTAAGGGGACCTTCCCCCATCCTGTGGGCCATCATGTAGGTGAGGTGCTGAGGGACATCAGCACAGCAGGACAGTGTTGCCACATGCCCACAGAAGCTTGGGAAGGATGTAGCATCTGGGAGCCCTCATCAAATAGCTGCTAGGCAGTGGCTTCCAATAAGGGGCCAGGATGCAAGAACATATGGTGACATGGTGGTGCCCATGTCCTGCTTTAGAAGTTGGGTCAGCAGACGAGGAGCATGGACCTCTGACCCACAGGCCGGCAAACACTGGGACTGTGTACATAAACCTTATCTCAAAGGCCCCGTGTAAAGCAATGTTTTAATTTTATTTTTTCCTTCTAAAGAATGCTAGGCCTGAAAATTATTTGGAACTTTGACCCTAATGAAGAAAGGGGTGACATATGCATCCATGACCTATTAAATCCTCATTTTTCCACCAAGCGTGGTATTTTTCATTACTGTTTTACAGACTGGAAGAAAATGGATTTTGTGCTGTGTAAATTATTTTGAGTTTATGGTCTCTGGTGGAAAAACCAGGGCTGATCCCTCAGAGGATGTTTTATGCCAGTCCATTAGCATGAGCTTCTTATTGATGAACCAATAAAGCATGCCCTGCCACAGTCTTGGAACGGAACCTCCTAATTCATCATTAATTTTCAGGTAAAGCACCACTACATTCATCTGATTTTCCTCCCATAGTAATTGCTGTTTAATTTCTATTTTATTAGCCAGATCAGTAAATCTTGGGAGATACTGGTTCCAGGCCTGCGATCGAAGAGCCTGCTAGGTCTTTCGGTATTTGCAAGCTAATGATAGCTTCCAGTGAACAGCAAAGCCTGTTGTCACTTTTGGTGCATTTTGAACCCTAAGAAAAGCCCTACCTCTATCTCATTCAGGTCCCATGGCAACCCTGAAAGGTATGACTTGGTAGGTATCTTTTGTTACAACCCATTGTAACTACATGAGGAAACCGAGGCTTGAGAAGGGTAGCAAGTGATGAAAAAATGGGTCTTGGCCCTGATTCTCTCAACTCTAAACAACACCTGTACAGCACTCATAAAATATTAATAATGAATTTTTTTTTTAGACACTCTTGCTCTGTCCCTCAGGCTGGAGTGCAGTGGTGCAATCTGGGCTCACTGCAACCTCCACCTCCCTGGCTCAAGTGATTCTCATGCCTCAGCCTCCCAAGTAGCTGGGATTACAGGCACGCCCCACTATTCCTGGCTAATTTTTTTATGGGGTTTCACCATATTGGCCAGGCTGGTCTCGAGCTCCTGACCTCAGGTGATCCACCTGCCTTGGCCTCCCAAAGTGCTGGGATTACAAGTGTGAGCCACCATGCCCAGCCTAATAATGAATCTTGTCAGATGGGTTTATCGACTTGATTTGTCACATCAGTTCTGTCCCCTATTTCACGACTGCTCCAAAGAGCCAGTGGGTAAAAATACTGCTTCAGAAGCTTATGCTCGGAGCCAAAACACTGTCAAGATGACTTATCAATTCCGTTAAAATAAAGTTCTGCTCAAGCAGAGCAGTTTTAAAAGTCAGATGTGAATGTGTGAAGAGGACGCATCTATTCCCAATACACCTGGCCTCCCCTCCCCTACAATATTGCAGAATGAATTAGTCTATGTGCACAATAATCTGTGGCAAAACTTGAATTGACATATTGGCTTAATACACGATTATGAAAATTACTGGTAATTAAAGGGGCTGGAGATGGTGGCTCATGCCTGTAATCCCAGCACTTTGGGAGGCTGAGGCGGGTGGCTCACTGAATGTCAGGAGTTTGAGACCAGCCTGGCCTAAATGGTGAAACTCCATCTCTATTAAAACACAAAAATTAGCTGGGCATGGTGGTGCACACCTGTAGTCCCAGATACTGGAGAGACTGGGGCAGGAGAATCACTTGAACACGGTTGGCTGAGGTTGCAGTGAGCTCAGATTGCACCACTGCACTCCAGCCTGGACAACAGAGCAAGACTCTGTCAAAAGAAAAAGAAAAAAAAGTAATTAAAGGGAACACTTATCTGAATTAGTTGACAAAACTGAATGTATTCAAGAGCTCTTCATTTTCTTTCCGCTTCTAATTGTTCCCTCTGGCTGTCACAGCTTTTAATGGTTTGTTATCCATATATAAATAAGCTGATTCAGTCTAGGTATTATTGGGTGGTCGCAATTACCGAAAGGATAGATAAAGATCCTTTTTTCTGGTTGTTAAAAAAAAAAAAATTTTAATCTTGGACTTGTTTCTTAAAACTGCCAATTTGCTCCGTGATTGATGGTTGCCTGGAAAGTGGTGACCAACTTTTTCCCCATGGAATCAGCATTAATTGGATTTGAGCTGCAGCAGGAGAGTGAAGGTTAGATATCTGAAATTTTCCTGATTGCAGACTGCTACATTATATAATCTTCTTTCTTTTTTTCTTTCCTCTTTCCCTTCCACCAATCTTGACCCTCACCCCCCTGGGAAATGTAATCTAGAAATGGTGAGCCACAGAAGCAAGAGAAATAATGGGAAACCCACTAGAAATATTTCTCTGACTATTAATGAATCTAGGGTCAAGTCTGGGAAATGTTTGGAATCTGTCACTGCATAGGTCTCGTGAGGTATAGATACTTCTATTAGAAGTTAGTGAGTTCAGGTAAACTAGGAAAATGCGACTCCAAATTCATGTCTTTTCTTCAGTGAGAGGGTTTTGGTTTGCCTAAATTATCTGGATGACTGACATAATATTTTTCATTCATATCTATGCATTCATCTATGAGCAACACACATTTGCCTTTGATATCCCAGGTATTCAGGTAAATATTCATGGTGCAGAGAGACACACAGTCCCTGACTTCAGGACCTTCCACTGCTCACCCCTCAAGCCACCTCACCAACCCACACACTAAGATGAAGACAGATCCAAAAAGGAGACAGTTCCATATGACAGCTGTTTTGAAAAGAAAAATGATTGATGGTGTGAGAGTGTCATAGCTGGTCTTGGGGAATTCATGGAAGACTTCCAGAGCATGTTAGTATGCTTGGGCTGCCATAACAAAGTACTGCAGACCTAGTGGTTTCAAAAACAGAAATTGATTTTCTCACAGTTCTGGAGCCTAGAAGTCTGAGATCAAGACGTTGGCAGGATTGGTTTCTCCCAAGGCCTCTCTCCTTGGCCTGTAGATGGCCGTCTTCTCCCTGTGTCTTCATGTGGGCTTCCCTCTGTGCATGTCTATGTTCATCCACATCTCTTCATCTCTTCTTATCATCAGGAAATCAGTCACATAGGATTAGGGACCACCCAGATGACCTCATTTTACCTTATTTACCCCTTTAAAGGCCCATGTCCAAATAGAGTCACATTCTGAGGTCCTGGGGGAGAGGACTTCATGAATTTTTGTGTGTGTGGTTTGAGAGTCACACAACTGAGCCAAAAACACAGCAGAAGTGACTGCTAAGCTGGGACATGGAGAAGAAGCAGAATTTAGCGTGCCAGAGGCACGCATGTATCAAGGCCTGGAAGTGAGAGAAAGTGGTCCACGCAGGAAACTGCAAGCATTTTGGGATGAGTAAAGTCTAGATGTAATGTAGAAAGCAAGAAGATTTGAGGCTAGAGCTCTGATAAGGGCTGGATCATGGAGGTCCTTGTCATCTGAGTTAAAGACGGGACAATAAGCACATGGAAGAATTTTAGGCAAGAGGATCATACTTAAATTACGTAATATCTAAAGACCACTGCTGGGTGCATGAATGCTTAGCATGAGCCCTGCTGAAGCAGTCCCTTGGCTGTCACCACTAATAAAGGAACATGAATTGTGGAGGTGGTGAGGATAATAATATTCCCTGCACACAGAGGTGAAGTTAGGAAAACTCTTTCGTATAGATGCTCCCTTTTAATTCTCACAAATTAACCCCAGTTCATAGCTGAGAAAGCTTAGGCTCAGAGAGATGGAGGGACTTGCTTCATTAAGGCCACAAAGCCAGCAACGGGCCAGCCTGGATTGGAACTCTGGCCTTTTTTCACCTTTCACCCTGGCTCTTTCTAGGAAATCAGCCTCCTTTCTGAGGAGTGAACCGCATCACCAGGTTGTCTTCCGAGAAGCCCTGCAGTGCATATTTCTTTGTGGTGTCCTCGACATCCTTGTTAAAATGTTCATTCTTTTAACAAGAAAAAAAGCTGCTATTTGAGAGGCATTTACTACCATAATTACAGCCACTATTTGGTAAAGTTGAGTGAGAAAAGTCAAATGACTTAAAAGGCAAACCACGTTCCATGTGCCACAATCTATCGGGGGGCCAGCATTTGATGGAAAACAGTTTGATGGAAATTTTTCTGTTGTCATTTCAAAAGAGATAGACATGTTGCAGAGAACCACTCTGAAACACTGATATATTTTTCTCATTATTGGGTTGTTTTTCCAACCACTTTCATGTGCTATCTTCTCATCTTTTTTCCCCCATCCTTCATCATAACCTTTCTCCCAAAGGGCTAGGGGCTGTCTGGACTCTGGATACCATTAGTAATATCACATTTCTTTCATCTCTGTTGTCTGCACCTTTGCAGTCCCCACAACTGTTTTGTCTAAGGCAGACCAAGAAATCATTCTCATTATGATCTCATGACTTCTGCCTATCAATTAGGACCAGAAGAGGAGATGGTAGTGATTCTCTCTAGGCCTGGCCAGCCTGAGAGAGAGTTCAGATTGCTACAGTGCCCACCTCCCTCCTCTTTACTGTCTTTATAGTTCTATCCCACTTCGCAACCCACTGTCTCCAAGTCCTCTCTGCCTTGACCAAAGTCTGATTGAACCCAGTGATGAATCTGAAGTTTTGCGTAACAATTTGTGGTAGTAATTAATATCCTAACAATCATTCGTTTAGACCAATGGTTCTCACCTGAGGGTGATTTTTTGCCCCAGGGAATATTTGGAAATGCCTGGAAACATTTTGTTTGTTACATCTGTGGGAAAGAGATGTTAATGACATCTGGTCGGTAGAGGCCGGGGCTGCTGCTAAACACCCTTTAATGCACAGGGACGCCCCACAGTAAAAAATTATCTGGCCCCAAATGTCAATAGTGTCGGGCTTGAGAAACCCTGATTTAAACAACCAATACCTAAAACTTAATTATATTCCAGGACTTATTGTAGAAATAGAAGATTATTTAATAAATAGGACCTTTGCCCTCTAAAATTTCATTATCTAGTGGGAGCATATATCATTTAGAATTTTTCCAGCTGCAATTAACAAGATACCCAAAGAATTTCCTAAAGATACTTGAAGTTTTCTCATGTAACAAACATCTGGAAGTAAGCTATTTTAGGATTGCTTAATTGGACAACTCAACAAGGTCAGGTGTCCGGGTGAGCTTCCACAGAATATTTTTGGCTTTCCCATCATGGTTGCAAAATAGCTGCCATAGCTCTATTCTCACAAATAACTCCCAAAGCAGGATGGATGAAAGGCATAAGGGATCTCTTCTGATATATCCATGTTTTTTAATGAGGGAGAAAAATCCTTTCCAGAAGCCCTCCAATGTCCAATAGGGTTTCTTTTATATCCTACAGGCCAGAATTGGATACCTGTCCATTCTTAAACCATTAAGGAAAAGTTTGGAATACGATTACCATCAATGACTTGGACTAGGGGTCAGCAAACATTTTCTGTAAAGGGCCACATAGCAAATACTTCAGGCCTTGTATGCAATATATGAATATATGATCCGTGTTGCACATTCTTCTTCTTTCAATATGTACAACCTTTAAAAATGTAAAAACTATTCTTAGCTAATGGGCTACATAAAAACAGGCCATGGGCCATAGTTTACTGACTCCTGGAGAAAGGGCTTTCTAACACCTGCACAAAATCAGGGTTCTCTTAGCAACCCAGTTATCATGGCAGTAACTGGATCTGCCACAGAAGGGTGCACAAGTAAAAGGTAATTATAACACAGTGGGACAAGTGAGATGACAAGGGTGCATGGAAGAGGTTGTGGTAGCCAGCCTTCAAGATGCCCCCAGTGATCCATGCCTCTAACATTTGTGCCTTTGAATCAGGTTGGTTTCTTGGACCAATAGAAATGACGGTATGTGACCTCAGAGACTATATGCTGAAAGACATTACCACCTCTACCTCAGTCTTATGGATTGCCCATTCTAGGGGTAGGTGGCTGCCATATTGTGATGATACTTAAGTGGCCTGTGGAGGTCCACACAGTGAGAAACTAAGGCTTTCCATCAACACCCAGCTTCAACTTGCCAGTCATGTGAGTGAGCAGCCCTAGAAGCAGATTCTCTAGCCCTAGACAAGCTTTCAGTTGACTGCAGTGCTGGCTGCAATCTTGACTGCAACCTCATGAGAAACTTTGAGCCTGAACTACTCAGCTAAGCTGCTTTAGAATTCTTGACTCACAGGAGCTATGAGATAATACATATCTGTTATGTTAAGCTCCTCAGTTTTAAGGATCATTTTTAATGCAGCCATAGATAATGAATAGAGAGTTTCTAAGAGGGAAGAATGCCTCAGTCTCCAGGCTCTTAGAATGGCATCTTTAGATAATAGTGAGACAGTGAGGTATAGTGATGGGGGTGATGGAGAAACAGCTGGCTAGGATTCAGTAAGCCTGGGACCTCTAGTTCATTTGTGAAGGTGAAACAAACTAATTTACTTCTTTGGACATCATAAGCAAATCTTGGGAATGAGAGGGTGAACAACTGTCAGAAAAATGAAACTATCAAAAGCATATGGAATAACCTATATACTATGATATGAGGCTCAATTCTATTTTCTCTAAGGTAGTATGTAATTTGCCTTTTCCCTCATTGATCTTGAAAAGCAAAATACAGAAAAATCCCTAGTGCCTGGAGAGGTTAGACAGGAGTCCAAGTGTCCAACATTAGGAAAAACAATACGCAAGGAGTGGTGGTTCAGGACCAAGGACAGCAACCCAATTCCCTCCCCCACCACCCCACCATGCCTATTCCCCCGCAACCCCTTCCCCACCCCATAGACAATTTTGGGTTTGGTATACACTTTCCAGCATCCAGAAATATATTCTCTGATATATAAAATTAGAAGAGTTGAATTTTATATTTAAAACTCAGCTTTAATATTCTGTAAATTCATGATTCTGAGTTATTTGCTCTGCTCTCAAAGCCCTATCAAATGCCTTCAGTTTCTGCCAATGCGGAAGGTCAGTCCTGTCTATCAGGTGAACATAGTATTGAGGGTGACATACTGAACTGACATCAGTTTACTAGGGAAAGAAGACAAGCAAAGGGTGCTAATTTATTTCTTTTTATTTGGCTCCCTTTACCGCTGTGTGCTGTCATTTGCCAAGCCCTGTAGGAGATAAAAGAGAGGAAGTAGCAGATTTTTCCTTCAGAAAGTTTGCAGTCTAGAGAGAGAATGACAAAGACTCAAATAACTCTCCTTGCTGCATTTCTGTTTCCTCTTTTAGTTAGACACTGTATTTGTCCCCTGAATAAGACGAACTCTCAGAGAAGGATCTTGTAACAGATAATTTTACTTTGATGTGAATTTAATTCATTTTGCTACTGTATAATTTACACCTTACCTGTCTTTTGGAATGGAAGGCTTAATATTCTGGTAAAGAGATTTGAGGCATTAACAGATATTTTTTAATTTGGTCAAGTTCACCATTAAAGTTTCTTCATCTGCAAAATGGGGCTATCAATATTGGCACTGCGTATTTATAGCTTTTGTCAGCTTAGCACTCCCTTTCCATTGCTGAATGAGTATCCCCAACCCTAATTCCATGTGGCTGCAGTTGGACTGTCAATCATATCCAGTGCCTGCCCATTGGAATCGCCATAGACCTGAGCCTGGTCAATGATGGTGATATGGTTTGGCTGCGTCCTCACCCAGATCTCATCTTGAATTGTAGCTCCCACAATTCTCATGTGTTGTGAGAGGGCCCAGTAGAAGGTAATTGAATCATGGGAGTGGGTTTTTCCTGTGCTGTTCGCATGATAGTGAATAAGTCTCACAAGATCTGATGGTTTTGTAAAGGGGAGTTTCCCTACACAGGTTCTCTTCTCTTGTCTGCCACCATGTGAGACATGCCTTTCACCTTCTGCTACGATCGTGAAGCCTCCCTAGCCATGCGGAACTGTGAGTCCACTAAACCTCTTTTTCCTTATAAATTACCCAGGCTTGGGTATTAGTTCACTTATCAGCAGTGTGAAAATAGACTAATACAGATAATAAATGGTTCTATCGTTCATAGAGACTGGTTTAAGGAAAGGGCACATGGCCAAAGTAGGGCCACTTAGACTCTTTCCACATGATCTGATGTCCATTTCATCTGGCCTTGCAATCTGCAAGGATGATGTAAGCTTTAGCTGCCTGTAGGATGTCATGTGCAACAGGAGAAAATGACACTAACATGTTAAATTTAAAAGAAAAAGCGAAGCCAAGACACAGGGAAAGGAGCAAGAGAGAATGAGATAGAATAATAAGAGAGAGGTAGTTTGGCTTCTGGATCTAGCCAGACCTGAATGTAGAACACTTTATATAAGCCAGTAAACTCTCTTTTATACTTATGCATGTTTAAGACATGCTTCTTTCACTTACAACCACAAAAACTAATATAATAACTGTAAGAGTTATTATAAGGACCAAGTAAAATAAGATTATTGAAAGCCCTATGCAAAAGCTGCAGTAATGTTCTCTGGGAGCTAACTCTTGAATCTCTCTATATGTCTCTAAGTGCTTAATAAATATTATTTCATTCCATTCTGTCCTGCAGCCTTAATGCCCTGATGATGGGGAAAATGTTCCATTTTCTTTCCTTTGACATTAAGCTAATGCATTTCATCTAGTAATTTTCTTAACAAACTAAATAATAAACTGAAAGATCTCTGTGTTATTTCAATATGGGTTAAAAATACATAGTTACTCAAAGTTGAACACCACCAGCTTTTTGCATTACTTTATAGGAAGAACCTTCAGGGAACCACTACTCTTGCGACGTTTTGTTAAATGGCAGTGAAATGGCTGCAGTTGTGGGTATTAGAAAACTTTACTATTGCAGTCCTCGACTTCATCTTCACTAAGATGAATCCAGTATAGCAACATTCCTGAAATTCTGAGGCAGGATAAAAATTTTTGCAGTTTTAAAATTAATGTTTTTCTTCTTTTTTGGTTCTTTAGAAAGTCTTGCCTTTCTAAGGCATTTTTGGAAAGTCTTAGAGCTTTGACTTATGGTCAGAACTGTAATTACTTTTAGTTTTTCCCCAAACTTGAAATATGACTCCTAGAAACATGAGACTTTGTCTTTCCTCCAAAAGTAAGCTAGTGTTTGGAATATAATTTAGAGATGTTGAAGATTTACTGCTTTAAGTGAAAGCAGGGGCCAAGGCAGGGTCTAAAAGTTGGGTGTATGTAAGCTTCCAGCCCATAAAGGTAGTTTGGGGCTCTCCCTCAAGGAACCATTTAGTTTAGCAATTTCTAAAAATTGATCGATAGTCATGCAGGTTTTCCTGATAAGGTATTTAATAATTGAAAAAATGGCCAGGTATGGTGGCTGATGCCTGTAATCCAAGTCCTTTGGAAAGCCAAGGAGGGAGGATGACTTGAACCTAGGAGTTCAAGACCCACTTGAGCAATAGAGCAAGACCTGGTCTATACAAAACATTTTTCAAAAATTGGCTTGATATGGTGGTGCGTGCCTGTAGTCCCAACTATTTGGGAGGCTGAGGCAGGAGGATCACTTGAACCCAGGTGTTCGAGGCTGCAATGAGCTATGATCGCATTACTGCTATCCAGCCTGGGTGGCAGAGCAAGGCCCTGTGTCTAAAAGAAAAGAAAATCCTGGTTCTTTCTTGACATTTTACTTTTGGTTTCCTAAATTTTCATTATTATGCATGGCCAGAGTATGTTCTTAAAAATCTATTACGTAGTCACTAAGTAGTTATTAGTACTTACTCAAATTAAATGTCCAGAAACTGAACTTAGTGCATTATTAGATTTATTGAAGCCTCAAATTCAGTATGAATTTACTACGCTGGTTCTGTCTCAGTTAGACCAATCCCTTACCTGTTAGGGCTTTGCCCTTGCCGTTCCCTCTGCCTTGAAGTGCAGTCTCTGAGTGCTTCACGCAGTTGGCTCCATCCCTCACTTCGGTATCAGCTAAGCTGACTCCCCTGCACTACCCCATGTAAAATAGCCACCCGCCATTCTTGGTTACCTTACTCTGTTTCATTTAGTACATTGCTTTTTCGTGTTTATTGTTGGTTTCACCCTTAGAATTTCAGCTCCATGACAAGGGCCTGGTTTATCTTGTTCATATCTATGTCACCAGTGCCTAGAAACAATATCAAATGCATGCTAGGCACTCGATAAATATTTGTTGGATTAAAAAATCTGGCTAGCTTCTAAGCAACTTCACATACTAGCATTCAGATATTAGGTTTTTTTGCTTTTGTTTTTATTTTTTTGTTTTTGAGACAGAGTCTTGCTCTGTCGCCAGGCTGGAGTCCAGTGGCGTGATCTTGGCTCACTACAACCTCCACCTCCTGGGTTCAAGCGATTCTCCTGCCTCAGCCTCCAGAGTAGCTGGGACCACAGGCACGTGCCACCACGCCTGGCTAATTTTTGTATTTGTAGTAGAGACGGGGTTTCACCATGTTGGCCAGGATGGTCTCAATCTCCTGACCTTGTGATCTGCCCACCTCAGTCTCCCAAAGTGCTGGGATTACAGGGTGAGCCATTGCGCCTGGTGATATTAGTTTTTTTTTACTGAACATTAGGAGGAACTATGGTGTGATGCTGAATTAAAAAATGATTGCAGATTAAAAAAATATTTTAGAGTCACAAATCAAGAAGAGAGGTTATTCCCTTGGAATTTATAGATATCTTTAGAGGTCCATGAACCCCCTGAAATTATACGTATATTTTTCTAGGGGGAAGAGCAGTCATGTTCCTCAAACTTCTAATGGGATGGGCTAAGGCTGACTTGCTGCTTATCTAGATTGACTCTAACCCAATTCTGCTGCACAAAATCACACACTTGGACAACCAGTATTTTTGCCTTGCAAGCTTGGGCACCCTGCATTTAGGTTCCAAGCAAGTTCCAAATTAAGCACTTGTATTGCCTTTATGGTTTTATGATAACCTATTAAAGAAATATTTGAAACCACTTAGGTACCTAAGCCGTTTGTGTAAGATCTGCAAAAATGGAGCAGGAAATATATTTTGAAAACTTTGCTAATTTCTCTGTGGTCCAAAACTGTCCATGGTTTTACACCTCAGGTATGACTGAGGCACTTCCACATAATTTGCTTCTAATGTCAATCCTGTAGATGCCTAAGATTTCACACTCTGGAATCAGACATATTTCTGTTCGAATATAGGACCAACCACTTTGTGTCACTATGCGCAGACCACTAATCCTCACTGGACCTCAGTTTCAGCATCATAAAATGGCACACCACCACACTTAGAATTGTGATGAAGAGCACATGGTACTATATCCCGAGCACTGTTGTAGCTACATTATATATACTAACTCAGTTTTAATAGAATCCTAAGAATCTATGAGATATGTCACCTAAGAATCATTGCTACTTTATAAACTGAGAAACTGAGGTTCTGAGGAGTTCAGTCACTTGACCAAAGACACACAGCTATTAAAAATCCCTGCAGAATTTTAACTGCTACTCCATCCATCTATAATCCCATAGCACCTGACACATGTAGTGCCTGCAGCCCAGCACACAGCAAACATTTAATAATGTGATTATTGTTTCACTGAAAACATTACTTTGTGTTAGAATAGTTGGCAGCAGAGCTATCCCCAACGTGGTCTAATTTCTGAAGACATTATGAATATTTTACTTTTGTGGACCAGATGTAGCATGGGTAAACCGAGATTGGAATGTAATGTTTTTGTAAAAAATTTATCTTAGTCCTTGGTGACAGTGACAAATGTGAGTGGGGTCCTCACATCTGGTTTTGTGGCATGATTTTGGTTATGATGCCGGCTGCTTGTTCTAGTCAGGTTCTCCAGTCATCCCTAGCTGTTATTTGGTCTCTTTGACAATATCCTTTTAATAAACCTTCCCCTACTTTTTTTTAAACATGTTTTATTGCTTGCAATGAAAGACCCTGAGATTTTTCTTTTTTTTGAGATAGAGTGTCACTCTGTCACCCAGGATGCAGTGTAGTGGTAGGATCTTTGCTCACTGCAATCTTGGCCTCCTGGGCTTAAGTGATTCTCATGTCTTAGCTTCCTGAATAGCTGGGACTACAGATACACATCACTACTTTCTGTATTTTTAGTAGAGACAGGGTTTTGCCATGTTACCCACACTGGTCTCAAACTCCTGGCCTCAAGTGATCTGCCTGCCTAGACCTCCCAAAGTATAGGGATTACAGGCGTGAACCACTACACTCAGCCCTGAGATTTTCCTTTCAATTGTTCTTTAAATGTTTATAGAGCAGCTTATTATGTGCCAGGAACTGGAAATATAGCAAGTAATCACACAGAAAATATCCCTACTCTCATGGAGCTTATGTGAAGATAGTGCTGCTCTTCCTTCCCCACTTTCCTGTAAAGTTGTCTTTTTTGCTAGTTAAATATTCTCAGCTCTTTCAACCTTTCCTAGGCTACAGTCTTATTCCATCGACATCCTGACTCCCTTCCCCTGATGCTTGTAGGTTGATAATTTGTGAGGAATTTTACATAGTAAATGCTAGAACTCAATCAAATTAAATTAAGGAAAAAAAAAAAAAAAGCAAGGCACAGTGGCTCACATCTGTGATCTTCGCATTTTGGGAGGTGGAGGCAGGAGGATCACTTGAGCCCAGGAGTTCGAGACCAGCCTGGACAACATGGCAAAACCCCGTTTCTACAAAAAATACAAAAATTAGCCAGGCGTGGTGTCATGTACTATAGTTCCAGCTATGCAAGAGGCTGAGGTGGAAAGATTGCTTGGGCCCAGGCGGTTGAGGCTGCAGTGAGCGGTGTTTGCTCTAGCCTGGGCCACAGAGTGTGACCTGTCAAAAAAAAAAAAAAAAAGAAATGACCAGTCACCGTGGCTCACACCTGTGATCCCAGCACTTTGGGTGGCTGAGGCGGGTGGATCACAAGGTCTGGAGTTCAAGATCAGTCTGGCCAACATGTTGAAACCCCATCTCTACTAAAAATACACAAATTAGCTGGGCATGGTGGCATGCGCCTGTAGTCTCAGCTACTTGGGAGACTGAGGCAGGAGAATCACTTGAACCTGGGAGGCAGACATTGCAGTGAGCCAAGATCGCACGACACTGCACTCCAGCTTAGGAGAAATAGTGAGAATCTATCTAAAAAAAAAAAAAGAAAAGAAAAGAAAAGAAAAAAAGAGAGAGAGAGAAAAAGGAAACAAACATAAATTACCAGTTTGGGAAACTAAAAATTCTAGGGTAAGCCTCCTTCAGGCAAGACTGGTCAGGACTGTATACTAGTGTGCTGGGGCTGCCATAGCAAAGTGCCACTTAGCCACAGCCTTGCTGGCTTAAACAACATTAATTTATTGTCTCAAAGTTCTAGAATCTAGAGATCAATGTGTCAGCAGGGTTGGTTTCTTTTGCAGCTGAAAGGGATCATCAGCTTTGCCTCTCTTTCTGGCTTCTGGTAGTTTGCTGACAATTTTTGGTGTTCCCTAGCATGTAGCATCCTCCAAGTGCTGCCTTCATGTTCACATGGTGTTCTCCCTAGATGCATGCCTCTGTGTCCAAATTTCCCCTTTTTATGAAGACATCAGTCATAATGGATGAGGAGCCCACCCTAGTGACCTCATCTTAACTAATTACATCTACAAGGACCCAATTTCCAAATAAGGTCACATTCTGAGGAACGGAAGGTTAGGGCTTCAACATGTGAATTTGGAGGTGGACACATTTCAACCCCAGCAGACTCCAACAGTGTTATCAGTAATCTTTCTCTCCATCTGTTGGCTCTGCTCTCTGTGTTTACTTCATTATAGTTCAGGCGCTCACCGAATCATGATAAGCTATCAGCATCTCCACAATCAGAAATAAGCCTTTTTTGTCCAGTTGTAAAAAAAAAGTCCTAGAGTTGTCTGTGGTTATCCTGACTTGGATCACATACCTATCACCAACCCAATGCCCAGCTGGGAATTGGAAGATTCAGATTTGCCAGTCCTGGGCCACATGCTTTCCCCAGCAGCTAGGGTTTAGGTCAGTTCTACCTGAATAATGCAGATTGAGAGTAGAGGTGGGGTGGTGATCCACAGAAGAAAAGTAGGGTACTGCTACCAGCAGAGGCCTCACATAAGTAGACAAAAGCTGACCACTACAGTCCTGCAGGTAACGCCGTTCTGCTAGCTTGGTAGCACCTAGGCTGCTCAGCTGGGGATGGGTGTTTCAACTTGTTAGGCTTCCTTTGTCTTCACTTGCTTGAACTTACATCATCTGTAAGGTGCCTTGCAGATGTGGGATTTTGCAATTCTCTTTGATGACGTTCTTAAACTTCCTTTTCCCTCCTTGAGCAGCATTTGATCAAAATAAGGACCAATTATATAAAAGAACATAATTTCCTTTGGTTCAAATGGAGTGAGTTTTAGTGGGATTTGATTCGCATTCTTCATAGTGACACAGTGTCTGCCACCTGGCACTACGTCTTGATAAGAATAACGTGAAAGCCTAACAAAGACATTGGTAGAATGGGCTTGCTTAAAACATTAAGTAGCAGAAGACAGAAAGGATGCTCCTGTTCAGTATTCCTCAAAATAAGACCTATTTAATCCTTCTCTGATAGACAGTTCCTGCCTGATGAACAGCTCTCTCCAGAAAATTCAGGGTTCCTTCCAACTCCTCATCAGAAATAAGCACTAGCTTGGTAAGTTGTACCTAAGTTTACAGAGCTCAGAACACCCATATCTCCCCACTTTTGCATTTATATCCACATTTCCATTTTGCACCAAACTTTCTAGAAGCTCACTTATTCATGTAACAAGACTCTCATGAGAAAAGAGACATCGTGCCTTAAGCACTTATTAATATTCATCAAGGCCAAAATGAAATGATGTCAGGCTCATGAAAATGCACTATGAAAAGTCACAAAAGATTGCTATGCAGAGGATGCCACTTGAAGCTCTAAAGATGTAGTTAGTACAGCTTGGTTTATCTGGCACCACACCTCCATTAATCCAGAAAATGAGTAGAATTGCATGTGGACTTACATGGTTTTTTGTTGTTGTTGTTGTTTTTGAGACAGAGTCTCACTCTGTTGCCCAGGCTGGAGTGCAGTGGCACAATCTCGGCTCACTGCAACCTCTGCCTCCTGGGTTCAAGCGATCCTCCTACCTCAGCTCCCCTAGTAGCTGGGATTACAGGCATGCGCCACCACGCCCAGCTAATTTTTGTATTTTTAGTAGAGACAGGGTTTCACCATTTTGGCCAGGCTGGTCTCGAACTCCTGACCTCAGATGATCCACCTGCCTCAGCCTCCCAAAGTGCTGGGATTACAGGTGTGAGCCACTGTGCCCAGCCTGGACTTACATGTTAAATGAAGCTCAGCTGGTGCACTGAGCATAATGGTGGTTTGCAAACCTGACTTTTAGATTCCTACTGTATTAGGGATTGGTCAGAATGCTCCAGAGATACAGAACCAACAGGACATTATATGTATATGTATATATACACACATACACACAGATTTAATATATAAAGGTTTATTTATTTATTTATTTACTTTTGAGACGGAGTCTTGCTTTGTCATCTAGGCTGAAGTGCTGTGGTGCCATTTTGGTTCACTGTAACCTCCGTCTCCCAGGTTCAAGTCTTGCCTTAGCCTCCCGAGTAACTGGGATTACAGGCACACGCTACCACACCCAGCTAATTTTTGTATTTTTAGTAGAGATGCAGTTTCGCCATGTTGTCCAGACTGGTCTCAAACTCCTGACCTCAGGTGATCCACCTGCCTTGGCCTCCCAAAGTGCTGGAATTACAGGCATGAGCACCATGCCTGGCTATAAAGGTTTATTTTAAGGAAATGGCACATGTGATTATGGAAGCGGGAAGTCCAAAGACCTAGATGGTATGTCAGCAAGCTGGAGACCCAGGAGAGCCAATGGAAGTTGTAGTCTGCAGGTTGGCAGGCTTGAGACCCAGGAAAAATGGATATTTTCATGGAAGTCCAAGGCAGGAAAAAAGCCAATGTCTCAGATCAAAGGCAGCCAGGCAGAAGGAATTCTCTCTTACTCTAGGGAAGGCTAACTTTCTGTTCTATTCAGGCTTTCAACTGATTGCATGAGGCCCACACACATTAGGGAGACAATCTGTTTAACTCAGTGCACTGGTTTAAATGTTAACCTCATCCCAGAATATTGTTTCACCAAATATCTGGGCACCCATGGCCCTGTCAAGTTGACACATGAAATTAATCATTACACATACAGATATGGCATAATATCTATCAACAGGAACCACTCAGGAAAACAGTAACAGTTGTTAACTTAATTTTTTTCCTTTAATAATTAGAAAACCGTCAATGTACTTGGTCCTTTTGCTTGAACATGATGTTTGGATAAATAGAATCTTTCAAAAAAACACATCCAGCTAATGCTTTTAATCTTGAAAGAGGTACCCTATCCATTTGTGAGGGAAGTGTTTCATTGTGTGTTTGGTATGAAGTACAAGAATAAGCTACATCTCTAAGTAACTGTTTTGAAAAGCCATCTATGCGTATCTGCAACACAGAGTTCTTTAAGAAAAAAACTAGAGCAAATATTCTGTGTCTTCCAACAAAACTAAGAAAGTGTTGAGATGTTATATAAGCATAAAGAACTAGGAATGATGAACGCTCTTGTAGCCAGAAGGGGGAAAACACGGAGGAAGTGTGTGGATGGTGGCATCCTTTACAAGTGACAGCCCTTGCTTCCTGTAATATTCGGATCTAATATAAATTCAGCGGATGCCTTGGAGCCTATTAAATCAAAAACACATTTGAACCTTATTGATTAAGTAAAAAAATCAAATCAGTCTTTTCCCGAAACCTATTTGCAGTTACAGGATATTGCCTAATAGTTGAGATTATTCAGGGGGAAATGGTAGCCAGAAAACAGGGTGTTAGAGTTTAGAAAGTCTCAGACTTCTGTGTTTACTTGACTCATGGTTTGAAAGTCTAACATCAGATCATACCTAACGAGTACCATAAATGGTGTTATTTGTGGATGGGACTCAAAAGACACCTTATATTTTTATTTCTCCTAAGGATCCTCTCCTGATTTTGTAGAATCCAATCAGGATTTCATTTCTGGTTGTCTTAATTGGGGAAGGGGTGAAAAGGTGGTGAGAGGAAAGGGGAAGGCCCTGGGAAATCGGCCTTCTTCCCAGAGAGCGTGAAAGAAAAGAGGCATCTAGTCTCTATTTCCAGCAGATAATTGAGCCTATTATCCTGATGATAAATAACCTTCTTAGGTCTCTTTCTGGCTCTATAAAGAATAAAGTCTCCCTCTAGCTGCCAAGGCAATTAAGGTAAAAATCACACTTAGGCAAAAGTGACATCATGGCTGGAATCTTCCAGAAAATAACAATCATCTTCTGTTTCCCTTTGCCAGTGGAAGCCTAGTATGCTTAATCAAAAGAAAGGCCATCTGGATTGAGGGAATGGGCAGTTAACTGGGTTCACTGAGAACTGCAAATACACTGGGCACCACAAAGAAGTCAGGTGACATGTTCTCTGCCCTGCAGAATATTGGCAATGCTGAGATAGTTGGACTGAACACAATAGATTATCATATAGGTTTGGGCAATCTGAGTGACAATGACAAGTAACAAGAAGGCCCTGAAGAAAGAAGTTCTTCCAGAGAGACAATTGGAACAAATTGCCTTTTGCACGTAAAGAGAATCACAGTAGACTCCTAGCCATTGTGAAGATACAGAAAGTTTTCATCACCAACAACTCACAACACTTTCTAGTTTCTCCCACTCACCCTTTGAACTGTTGACCTCTTCCTTACCAATTCCTTGTTCCCCTTCCACCTCACATTAAATCCCCACTGTTGCCTTTTGCCCTATGTAGGACCTATGCTGTGGGTCCCTTTATTTCTCGCAACACACCCATCGTCTGTCCTGTGGTTAACCTGGGGATGGGAAGGAGTGAGATAAATAAGTGACCTGGACACTGTATGAAACCACCTCAGGTATGGACTCATCCTTTGAAGAGTCATAGTATAGCTGACATTTTAGGTGTGAAGTAGGAGTCAACAATTTACCGTACATTTACTGAGCATCTACTATGTGCTAGAATTTTAGAAATTGATGTGGCTCATTCCCTTTAACTGTAGTCTAGTATAGGCCAGCCAGAAAGATGTTGACTTCTTCACACTGCTGGGCAGCTGCTCTTTGATTCTATGTACAGGAAAGAACGTGGTAAGATGAGTGACCTAAGTGAATTGTTTTTGTGTGTTTGTTTGTTTGGGGCTGTAAGAGATGGGTGACTTCAAAAATGGTGACCCCTTGTTTGGAATTTTCTTTCTTTCTTTCTTTTTTTTTTTATTGCATTTTAGGTTTTGGAGTACATGTGAAGAACATACAAGATTGTTGCATAGGTACACACATGGAGGAATTTTCTAACTGAGACAGTTAGAATTGAAAAACTTACTGTCCCCATCATTCATTGAATTTCAGGAAGCAGGGCAGCCCTACTTCATAGAGTCAAGTCAGATTCATGTGTAAGGAAGACAGAGGCCTGCTATTAGCTGTTGTGCAGCTTCAGTGGTCCTAGCTGGAAGCCAGGTTCAGATGGCCCAACAGTTCTGGGTGGTTGACTGAGCCCCACTGAAGTGTGCACTGTGTGTCTTTCCTGTTTTGCTTCCAGACCTTTTCTGATGCTCTCCTGTCTCATGGAAAGAATAGCCTAAAGTGTGGGGAAGTTAATGCCCTGGGTCCATCTTCAACCAATAGGGAAAAGGAGCTTGCAGATGAAGGTTCCATCCCCGCCTCCTGGGGCAGCGTTTCTGGGAAGTGTTTGGTGCACGTTTCATGAGGTACTGATAGACTTAGTCCCCTTAGTGCCCTTGCTCAGTAGCACTTTCGGTAATGCACATTTATATTGGCTTCCAGTGTCCACCGCCCCACTTCCCTCACTCTTACTTTCTGGGTTCTCCTGATAGAATAAGTGCACACAAGTCCTCATCTTAGGGAGTCCCAAACTGAGCCATTGAGGGAGGAGTATTCCCTGATAACATTCTGTAAAGTGTTGAGATGATAGATGTCGCTCAGTTACTTTGATTTGTTAAAGTTATGAATCATCTTATCCTGATAATTAAAGTTGGAGATATGGATTGTTTTAAAAATTAAATGTTTTTTAAATGCCAGCAAGTAACAAAGAAATAAAACCTTCAAGAAAGTGTAATGCAGAAGGAAAAATTAAGTTGAAGAATGATACAGTAAGGTATTTCTATATAATTCTTTAAAGACACACAAAGCAATATCTCATGTTATCGACGGCTACACATATTTGTGGCCAAAGGATCTTCTCCAGATTCCTGGTGGTGGTGGCTTTGGGGAGGCAGACAGGAACATGAGGCTTGCAAAAAGCAGAGAGGATTTCAGCTTTATCTGTAGTTTTTGTCATATATTTTAAGGCAAACATTGAAAGGACAGTTGAAAAAATTGTTAACATTAGATACTTTTGGTTGGAAGATACGTGAACGTTTGTTGTATTTTTCTCTATTATGTGTTTTAAAGTTTTCCCAAATTAAGTAAAAAGTTAAGGCAGCTTTAAATGTTTTTAAATGAAATTTGGCAAATTCAAAGCTTAGAAAAAAATGAAGATGACTTATAAACTCCAAGCAATATCCAATATTGCCAATTTGATATATATGTTCCTCCAGATGTTTTTTTTAAATTTCATGTGTGTTGATTTGAAATGCGACCGTGTTAGTCTTGCTGTGTCTTCAGACACTCAGAAGTTTCACTGTTGACTATGGCAACATTATGAAATGTTTCCCCCTCAAATTCAGAAGGCCATTTGGGAGGAAGTCCAGGTAACAGAGAAATTTAAAGAGTATATCTAATTTATTTTCTAGAAAATGTAAGATTAGCACTGTGAGAGTAAATATGGGATATGACTTAGTTCACAGTCACATGGATAAGGTTCTCAAAGTAAAGAATTTCTGTTCTTTCCAATGCAGATTTTTTACAGGGAATAAGTCAAGTTCAACCATAGTTCTATATGTCCTCTATCATCCCTCTATAAAAACTATAACGTACAAGCTTTAGTCTATCTTCCATAAGAACTTCTTGTTACTGGGCTTTTCTTTTCTTTTTATGATTATAAATAGTCTTCATTACATTTGCAAACTATATCTAGAGTTTGGAATCTTGTGCATGGCTGCAACGTGGTATTATTTAGTATTATTGTTATTAATATACGTGCTGGGAGACAAGAGGACATTTTGATAAATACTCATAAATGTGCCAGATCAATGCATATTTACAGTACATATTTGCACAAAGCAATGCCATGAACATATGACTCACAAGTTCTGAAATCTGATACTGTTAGATAGATTGATGCTGGTAATTTATCATGTGCCGCTAGGAATAGGGAGATGAATTGCAAAACCCTTTACTGGCTTCTGGCATCCAGACAGCAAACTCCTCTTGCCTTTCTCTCTTTGCCCTCGAAATCATCAGCATCTCTGTGAAGTAGGATTCAAGGATGAAGTCAACCTAAAACTTTTTCTCTAGGTTTCCAGGAACAGACTGGGAGGGCTTAGTTATGGGCAGACCTAAATAGAAAACACTACAGGGATACAACCACAATTTATTTTCCTCTGAGCCTTTAAAAAAAAAGAACCTACACTTTTGCATGCTGCAAATCTTTCTTTCTCTTTGTCTTCCTTTGACCCCAACCCCTACCACATGGGAACCAGAAATAATAAGTTTCTAATGGCTGAGGAGAAGCCGGCACAGGGGCAGGGAACATACCGCAGAACAACGGAAGTGATTTTAAAACTCTTGACTCCTTCAGACCCGCCAGCCTCAGAAACTATAAATAGGAATGCCTGGCAAGAGGGAAAGATGGGACAGATCTTTCCACTTCTTCAGAATGCTCTTGAGCAGGAGGGAGAGAACAGAAACATTTTAAATGTTTTGCACAAAACCTGCTTCGTTCCTTCACAGCAGAGCTGCTTGGCATTATGGGAGAGCAGTTATCTGGGCAGAACTCAGGGCTGAAAAATCTTGCTGCAGTGGCTATTGTTGACCTGATGAGATTTAAAAAAAAATCCTTCACTGGGACGGAGAGGGGAAGTAAACAAACCTTTATTTTTTGGAGTATTTATCTATTGCTTTTCTGTTAGGGAATGAAATGTGTCCCCCTCAAATTTATGTGTTGAAGCCCTCACCCCCAATATGACTGTATTTGGAGATAGGGTCTCAGGGAGGTAATTAAGGTTAAATGAGCTTGCAAGAGTGGGGACCTAACCCAGTAAGACTGGTGTCCTTATAAGAAGAGAAAGAGGCCAGGCGCAGTGGCTCACAACTGTAATCCCAGCACTTTGGGAGGCTGAGGCGGATGGATCACAAGGTCAGGAGTTCAAGAGCAGCCTAACCCACATGGTGAAACCCTATCTCTACTAAAAATACAAAAATTAGGTGGCACATGCCTATAATCCCAGCTACTCAGGAGGCTGAGGCAGGAGAATCGTTTGAATGGGGGAGGTGGACTTTGCAGTGAGCTGAGATCACTCCACTGTTACTCACTCCAGCCTGGGTGACATAGCAAGACTCAAACAAAACAAAAACGAGAGACACCATTAGTGTACATATACAGGAAACAGGCCTGTGTAAGGAAAAAGGAGAGGGCAGCTGTCTGCAAACCAGGAAGAGGGCCTTCACCAAAAACCAATCCTTCTGGCACCTTGATCTTGGACTTGCAGCCTTCAGAACTATGAAAAAACAAACTTCTGTTGTTTAAGCTGCTTGGTCTGTGATATTCTGTTATGGCAGTCCTAGCCAACGAATACAATGTCTTTTAACACTGAAAGGCAGATTGAAGTTCACTTGTGTATGTGACAAGGCATTGGACAACAGATTAAGGCCTAGGAGGTAGCCAAGTGGTTAAAAGAATTGGCTGCTGGAATAAGGTAGGCCTGGTTCAAATCCCAGTTTATCACTGACAATTTGTAGTGTGACCCAGCAAATTACTCTCTATGTTTCCTCATCTGTAGGAGAGGAATAATAACAGCTTACGTCTGCAAGACTGTTGTGAGGTCAAATGCTTTAATGTATACAGAGCGTGTCATAGTTGCCGGCAAACAACACCCTAAAAAATGTTAGCTCTGACAACGATGCTGAGCACCTCATTTGTTTATGGTAGTTTCAGTTTACAAATTACTTCCACAGCCATTATTTCATTTGATTTTTACAGCAATCTTATGAGATTAGTTGGAAAGGAAATCTTACACCCACCCGAGGGAGGAGGAAACCAGAATTCAGAGAGGAAAGGAATTTGTCCAAGCTCAAATTTCTAAGAAAAGTAGAGCCAGGCTTCAAATCAAGATCCCCTGACTCCAAGCTCAGTGCTTTCCTCACTAAATTTGCAGTCTCTCCGAATTCCTCCCTCCCTTATCCCCTCCCCTTGTCTTTTTTTTTTTTTTCCACCAAACATGTATTGAGTTTCTGTCACATTCCAGGCATTTCCTCTTCTTTCCCTGGTCCTGTCTATCTTTTCTCTTGTTTGTTTTGGCCTAGATGTTGTGCGTGTGTACGTGTGTGAGCCTGCGTGGAAGCATGCCTGTGTGCCCACATTTGGGCATCTAGGGCTCTCGTTCTCCCTAAGGGTGACCTTGCCTTGTGTGTCCTCTCCTTACCTACCAGTGTTTTAGCTCAAGGATGGCATTTGGCTTTCAAGGACATATTACAAATAGAGCCTTAACAGCACTCTCTTATCTGAAAACTGACACGAAGCACAGGCAACTAGGACAAAAAGAAAGAGAACAGGGTCCGTGGTGGAGCAGATAATCAATATCTTTAAATGATTTGAGAGCAGAAATTCCCAAAGGGGAGGTGAGAAGAGACCTGAAAACGACAGCCTGAGGAAGTTTGCTGGGCTCTCCTAGGGAGTGAGGAGGTGGGGGAATGTTTGAAAAAGCAGATTTCATATAGCAATTTTGTATTGAGAAAAATATCCTCGCAAAAGCTGTTATTCTCATAGTACAAACTACAGAAATTAAAGCTCTCCAGAACTTTTTTGACCCTTGGGGTTATATAAGAGTTACAGCAATTCCCAATGAAACAGGGGGTGGGCTCTGAATTGTGAGTTGAGATCATTACCATGTATTTTTGGCCATTAGGGACTTGAATATAAAAAGCTGGAAAACGCTGTTTTGTAGAGTCCTCAGAAAAGAAGGAAGGCCTAAAAAGTTGCAAGGAATCAGTGCTTGAAAGGTTCCCATAGAGTTTGAAAAGGCCATAAAACCCAACTCTGTTTTCAGATGAGGCAACTGAGGCACAGAGAGAAGTCACTGGCACAAGATCTAACGCTCGTAACAGGATTGGCGGAGCCCAGCACTGGCCTCAACCTGCAGTGGGGGACTATCTGTAGAAAAGACCAGGGGCTCTCCAACAAGCTGTCCTCGACTCCTAAGAAAGAAAACTAAAATGTGCTTTAGGAGGCTGGGACCAATCCCAGGGCGTCAGCCCAATTAGCTGAAGGATGCTACTGGGAAGGCCTTTGGAACACAAAAGCAGATACTCCTGCTGTTCTAGACGGCTTCCTAAGGGCCAGGGTTCTTCAGGTCGGTCTTTCCAAGGATCTAAAGTAGTAGATTGGACAGTGAGGGATGTAGAGGGTCAACAAAGCAGCTGTTGGCTTTTGGTGTGTATAAATAATGCTCCTCTAAGGGATAGGGTGTGTTTTGATTATTCTGCATAACAAATCACCCCAAAAGTGTTGGTGAGCCTTGGCCTCGCATTTTCCCAGACTCTGACCCACACCCTGACCTCGACCTGACCCTCAGCCTGAAGCTGACCCTGAACCTAATCCTTTCTCTGACCCTGACCCTGATTTTGAGCCTCCTAGTGAACCATAGCCTCAGCCTGCCATTTACTCTAACAGAGAACATGACCTTGTCCTTCACCCTGTTTTCCACACTACCATGATTCTTAGCTATGCCCACCCAGACTCTGATCCTGACACAGATTCTGATTCTCACCCTCACACTGAATTTGTCTATAGGCAGACTTTAACTCTGAGGCTGACCCGACGCTCACCCTGAATTTGATCCTAATCTTGAACCTGACACTCACCATGTCCCCAAACCTATGGCCCTCACACTGACTCTGACTCTCACACTTACCCTCTCAATCTAACCCCACCCCTCATCCTGATGCTGACATTGACCTTTATCCTGATGTTGACCCTGGACATATACCCCACACTCCCTCTAAATCTGACTTTAATCCTCGCCCTGACACTCACGATTACTCAGATCCTGAACCTGACCTTCATCACCATCTTGACCCTGACCTTGACCTAGATACTCACATGACTCTCTTCCTGGCTGAACTCTGACCCTCAACCTGAACCTGACACTGATTCTTACCATGACCTGAGCTTGACCCTGAATGTGATGCTAAATAAGCTCCTGACCCTGAACTTGGCTCTCACCCTGATTCTACCTTCATCCTCACCCTCACCCTGACCTTTATCTAACCCTTACCTTAATTTTTTCTTGAACCTTAATTTGAATCTGACACTCATCTAATCTTGATGCTGACCCTTACCCATAACCTACAGGACACTCATTCTGACACTAACTTTCATTCTCACACTGATGTTGACTCATACTCTTACCCTCACCCATTCACACTGACGTTGAACCTGATCATAAATCTGGCCCTGTCTCTGAACCTCACCCTAAACTTTATCCTTCACAAGACCCTGCTCCACACCCTGCCCATGACTGAGATAGTGAATCTGCTGCTGTCTCTGAATCTCTCATCCTCACTCTTGACCACAGCTCTAATGCTTATTCTGACCCTTACCCTCACTCTGAGTTTGTCCCTAACCCAAAAACTCCCTCTGACACTTAATTTCACCCTTACTCTGACCCTTGGACTATCCCACCCTCATCATGACCCTGATGAAGCTATGACCCTGACTCTAGCCCTGATCCTTACCCTGGTATGAACACTGACTCAATCCTGACCCTGACCCAGAACATCACCCTATCACACTGGTCTTAAATTCATCCTCACCCTGAACCTGACCCAAATTCTGACCTTTATCCTTGTCTTGATCATGACTATGACCTTGCAAAGACCATGGCACTCACAGTGACCATCAAATAGTTCTACCACACCATTACCCTAACACTTTAGCTGGGCATCCTCATCAGGACCTTTACGTTCACCTGACCCTGCTCACCTTGAGTTTACTATACACTACATGCTCAACCAAATCCTCATTCTAAACCTGACCCTGACCCTGACTTTTATTCTGATGTTCTCCTTAAAATGGGCATGCATCTGGCCCTCCCTCTTGCTCTCATCTTGTGTCTATGACCCTGGCCCTAAAAGTATCTCTGACCCTGGTATCATGCTGACATTGGCTCTAACCACCCCACCTCTCAAAAATTACCCTAAACTTAAATTTCACCCTGTCCATGGTCATGACCCTGACCAATAACTTGACCTTGTCCCTGATCCTGACCATCAGCCTGACACTGACTCTCACCAAGACTCTGACATTCACACTGACCATCAAACTGACTAGACTGACTCTGGCTTAAAAAAAAATTGTGGTAAAAGACATATAAAATTTACCATCTTAAACATTTAAAAATATGTAGTTCAGTGACACTAAGTACATTCACATTGTTGTGCAATCAATCTCCAGAACTCTTCATCTTGCAAAACTGAAACTCTGTATCAGTTAAACAACAACTCCCTCTTTTTCCCTTTCCCAGCCCCTGGCAACCACCATTATAGTTTCTGTCTCTATAAGTTTGAGTAACCTAACTATATAGGTGGAATTGTACAGTATTTGTCCTTTGGTGACTGGATCATTTCACCTAGCGTAATAACCTTGAGAGTCATCCATGCTGTAGCATGCATCAGAATTCCCTTCCTTTTTAAGGCTGAATAATATTAGCATATACCACATTTTATTATCCATTCATCTGTCCATGGACACTGGGTTGCTTCTACCTTTTACTTGTTGTGAATAATTCTGCTATAAACATGAGTGTCCACGCATCTCTTTGAGACCCTACTTTCAATTCTTCTGTAAATATACCTAGAAGTAGAATTGCTGGATCATGTAGTAATTTTTAATTTTTTGAGGAACCGACCATATTGTTTTCCATAGCTGTGACCCTATCTTTTATGCTGAACTTTACCTGACCCTGTCCTACATCCTGACCCTAACAATGACCTTCCACCTGATCCTTAACCTGAACTTCACCCTGAATGCCACTGTCATACTAACCCTAACCATGACACTGTCTTGACTTTTACCATGTCCCTACACCGTGCTAGAGCTTGACCGTGGCCCAAACTGTCAACCTCACACTGACTCTGACTCTGTATCTTACACATATACTTGTACATTCACCCTGACTTTCACCTCTCTTTGACCATGACTTACACCCTGAAGTTAACCCCTACCCTGTATCTAAATTTGAACTAGATTTTTACTTTGATCTTGCTCAGACCTTTACCCTGAACCTGATCTCAATTTAATCCTTACCTCGCCATGATTTTACCTTCACATTCACCCTGACTTCAAGACTAAAGCTGACCCTTATCCTCACACAGAACATAACCCTGACCCTCACCATGACCCTGTCCATGATTCTGATGCTGACACTCATCCTGACACTGACTCTGATTCTCACTCTTCACAGTAAACCTGATACTAACCAAGACCCTGGTGCATACCTGACCCTATTCTTCATTCTGGCAACCTGATACTTTGATCCTTAACCTAAACCTTCATGATATTGACCTTCTATCTTGTTCCTTATCCTAAATATGACCCTCACACTGACCCTGATTTCCACCCTTATGAAGACCCTGAACCTCAACCTTCCATACTATCATCATGATACTATCTCACTCTGATCCTGACCCTGAACTGGACTCTAAATCTGACCCTTAACTTGTCCCTGACAATTATCTTTACTTTCTCTGTTGATCTTAGATGAAATCTGACCATGATGATACCTTGAAACTGACTCTGACTTCTCTGCTGCTGAACCTGACTTTTATCTTGTCCCTCAGTGTCACCTTATTCATCACTTTGACGCTGACCAGCCTCTGACATTGATCCTGAACCTTACCTGATCCTAACCTTTGCCTTGACACTGACCCCCAACCTGATCCTTATCCTAAACCTGACCATCAATTTGAACTTGACCATCAGTCTGACCCAGATTATAAGGATGAAAACAATTGTGACCCTCACTATGTCCTCAAACCTGAGCTGGCTGAACTTGATATTGACCATAACCCTGACCACCTTCACCCTTACTCTTACCCTCCATCATGACACTCACTCTTACCCTGACCTTCACACTGAACTGATACTCAGCCTGACTTTGACCCTGTCCCCATGTCCTTGAGCCTGACTATGACTTTATCCATGACACTCAGCAAGACTCTGATATTCGATTGAACCTTAACCCTGATGGTGTCCCTGAGCTTGCTTGTGAACTTTAACCTCAACCTGATCCTCACCCTCTGCTTGGCCCTAACCCTACCATGATCCTGGCCCTGATTATCACTCTTACCTGACCAACACCCTGACCTGATTCTGACAAGCTGAGCATGATATGGATACTATTCTCACATTAGCCCTGATCCGCAACTTCACCCAGAGCCTTGGCAAACTCTAATCTTAATCTTGACCCTGACTCTGATCCTCAACCAGACACTTTTCTGACCTTACCCTGAACTGTTTTGCATCTTGACCTTGACCCTCACCATGACACCATCCATGAGCCTCATCAGCTCCCTGAACCTGATCTTGAGTGTGATCCTCACCTTCACCTTGACCTTCACACACAGCTTTACCCTTCCCCGATCCTCATCTGAAAGTGATTCTGACCTTGGACCAAACCATATACTCACCTGGCCTCATCCTAAACTGGACCTTTATGATGACTTTTATTCTCACTCTGAACCTGACCTGCACCTAACTCTCATTTTTACCCTTATTCGGATTTGGCCATCACCCTGCATGTGACCCACATCTTGAAACTCACCCTTATCCTTACCATAATCCTCACCCTGATAATGACCTAGACAAAGACCCTGATATTCATGCTATTACCCTGACTCTACCCTTACCCTGGCCCTGAACCTTAACTGACCCTGACAGTCAACCTAATCTTTCTTCTGAAATCCTCACCCCAACCCGGACCCTAACTGTAACAATGACATTGTCATTGATCCTTCTATTTCCATATAATGTGACCCTGACCATAATCCCCACACTCACCCACACCCACACCCTGACCAACACCTTTACTATGAACTGGACCTTGACTTGTCCCTGAGACTCAACCTATCATGGCCCTTATGCTGACCCTCACAATGACCCTGACCCTTACTTTGACCCTCAACCTAATATTAACCCTTATCTTGAGAACAAAAAGACTCTGAAGCTGAAGCTTACCCTGAACATTATCATGATGCAACCCAGACTCTAACTTTTATTCTCACCCTGAACCTATCCCTCACCATGTGCCTGATATTGGCGGTCATGCTATGACCTTCCTATTACCACATCTCTGAACTTTACCTAGAACCCTATTCTCGTGTTCATCTTGACCCTGAAACTCAACTAACACTGAACATCACTCTAATCCTATCACTCACTGTAATCTTGATATGAACCCTAACCTGGACCCTCAAACTTACCATGACCTGACTGTATCCTTGATCTTGTACTTGACCTTGTCCCTACCCTCATCCTGACTTTACCCCTCACCATGATCCTGATACTGATCTTCACCTGCAACCCCAAACTTTCTCTGACCAAGACCCTTATGTTTATTGTTTCTGACCACAGTATTTGAAAGTTTGTCTCCTCCAAACCTCATTTTGAAATTTGATCCCCAATGTTGGAGATGGGGTCTAGTGTAGGTTGTTTTGGTCATGGGGGTAAATCCCTCATGAATAGATAATGCCCTCCCTGGGGTATGGGGAGGAAAATGGGAAGTGAGTGAGTTCTTGATCTATTAGTTCCCATGAGATCTGGTTGTTAAAAAGAGCCCAGTACCTCCCCTCCTACTCTCTCTTGCTCCCTCTCTCTCCCTGTGATCTCTGCACATGTGAGTCCCCTTTGCCTTCCACCATGAGTGGAAGCAGCCTGAGGCTCTTGCCAGAAGCAGATGCTGATCCCATGTTTTTATATAGTTTGCAGAACTGTGAGCCAATTAAACAAACCCTTTTTCTTTATAAATTACTCAGCCTCAGGTTTTTGTTTACAACAACACAAAATAGACTAAGACACTGACCTGGTACTTAACCCCACCCCCACCACGATTAATACGCTGCCACTGTATCTGACTTCTTTACTCTTCAAACATTACTGTCCTTGATAATCAACCTGACCAGACCCTGTTCGTCACTCTGAACCTGACTGATGCCCTAACCTTGATCTTTACACCACCCTCACCCTGAACCTGACCCTCACACTGTTGTGATGGCTAATTCTTACCATGACCCTAATCTTTAATTCTTACCCCACAATGATGCTGAATCTGACTGGAGTCCTCATCCCAACTCACATTTGGATACTCCTCATCTAGAGATGCACATCAGTTCTCCCCTTAACAATGACTGTGCCTGTGCCTCACCTTCACTTTCACCTTGATCCTCATCCTAAACCTCACCTGGCCTTGAACTTCATTCATACACTGACCCTTATTTGACTTCACTCTTATTCCAACCCTCACACTGACCATTACATTGACCCTGACCCTAACCATCACCCTGACACTGACTCTGAAGTGTACACCCACTCACTCTAACCCTGTACCAGATCCTCTGCACCTCACTCTCACTAACCTTCTCACTGACCCTGACCCCCAACTTGATCCCCAAATACACCCTCAGATGCTGATCCTAATACTGACCATGATACTGATCCTGACACTTGCCATGATCCTAACACTCATCATTATCATGACCTTGACTCACAACCTCACCTTGTCTGTGACCCTCGTTGTGACCCTGAGCCTTATAATGATCCTGACTCTAATAATGACCTAACCATCACCAAGTTGAGTTTGAACATGAAATCTTATACACTAACACTCTAGTTTCTTTTGGATTTCTTGTTTTTCTCAATTAGAATGTGCTTTTGAGTAAGAATGTGCTTTTGAGAACTAAATGTAATTCTCAACTTACTTACACATGCATTGTATGCTTTCTTTTCAGACAGGATTCCTCTCTATTGCCCAAGCTGGAGTGCAGTGACATGATCATGACTCACTGCAGACTCAACCTCCTGGGCTCTGACTTTCCCTCCTCAGCCTCCTGAGTGGCTGGGACCAAAGGCATGTACCACCACTCCCAGCTAATTAACTCTTTTTTTTTTAATAGAGACAAGGTCTTACCATGTTGCTCAGGCTAGTCTCAAACCCCTCAGTTCAAGTGATCCTCCCATCTCAGCTTCCCAAAGTACTAGGATTGCAGGTGTGAGCCCCTGCACCCAACCTACTGTGTGTTTTCAAATATGCTGCTTTGATTTGTAGTCTACCTTAAAGTAAGACACTGTAGTTGGGCTGGGTGTGGTGGTTTACACCTGCAATCCCAGAACTGTGGGAGGCTGAGGCAGTGGATCACAAGGTCAGGAGTTCAAGACCAGCCAGGCCAACATGGTGAAATCCCATCTCTACTAAAAATACAAAAATTAGCCAGGTGCAGTGGTAGGTGCCTGTAATCCCAGCTACTCAGGAGGCTGAGGCAGGAAAATCACTTGAACTCGGGGTGGAGTTTGCAGTGAGCTGAGATCATGACACTGCACTCCAGCCTGGGCAACAGAGTGAGACTGTGTCTCAAAAAAAAGAAAAGAAAAGAAAAGAAAGAAACTGCAGTTGAGGCTGGGTGCAGTGGTTCAGGCCTTGCAATTCCAGCACTTTGGGAGGCCAAGGCAGGTGGATTGATTGAGTCCAGGAGTCTGAGACCAGGCTGGGCAGCATGGCGAAAAGCCATCTACAAAAAATAATTTTAAAAAATTAGCCGAGTATGGTTGCACAAACCTGTAGTTCCAGCTACTTGGGAGGCTGAGATAGGAGAATAGTTTGAGACTGGGAGGTAAAGGTTGCAGTGAGCTGAGATTGCACCCTTGCACTCCAGCACTGGCAACACAGTGAAACCCTGTTAAAAACAAAAATAAATAAATAAATAAAAGAAAGACACTGCAGTTGAGAAAAATGTGTGGTTCTCATTGATTTACCTCAGATAAAGCATAGGTTGATTATAACAGTTAAGAATTTTATTTATATATTTGTTTATTTTTAATTTATTTTTGAGAAAGAGTTTTGCTCCTGTTGCCCAGGCTGGAGGGTAATGGCACGATTTCAGCTCACTGCAAACTTTGCCTCCCAGGTTCAAGTGATTCTCCTGCCTCAGCCTCCTGAGTAGCTGGGATTACAGGTGCACACAGTTGTGCTTGGCTAATTTTTGTAGTTTTAGTAGAGATGGGGTTTTACCATATTGGCCAGGCTAGTCTCAAACTCCTAGCCTCAGGTGATCTGCCTGTCTCAGCCTCCCAAAATGCTGGGGTTACAGACATGAGCCACTGTGCCCAACTAGAATTTTCTTTAGAGACCAGTGTCTGATTTTTTTTTTACTTTGTTAGTCTGTTCACATAAATACAATTTTAGTATTTCCTTTACTTGCAAGAAATTACTGTTGAGGACAGTGTGTAAATATGAACTCATTTTCACATATATAGCTTAGGTTCCTCTTATCTTGTTCTGACTCACAGGAAGAAATTGTAATTGAGATGAGTATGAGTTTCTGAGTTGTTTGGGGGGTCAAATAAATCTTAAATATATCTTGGTTTAGGCAAACAGAAGTAGCATTGAAAACAATCTGTATTAGTGCATATAAGCCCAGGCACCTGTAATCCCAGCTACTCGGGAGGCTGAGGCAGGAGAATCACTTTTTGCCTCTTAGAGTAAACTGAGATGAACATAAGCGCAGATGAGTATGTGTTCATTGCAAAGGTGCAGCCCTATTGTGAGGAACAACAAATAAGGATGAGTCTAAGCAGCAGTACTGAAAAGAATCTGCCAGTCTGGGCAATGTGGTGAAACACCATCTCTACAAAAATACAAAAAGCTAGCCAGGCTCAGTGGCACACACCTGTAGTTCTAGCTACTCAGGAGGCTGAGCCGGGAGTATCAGCTGAGTCCAGGAGGTTGAGACTGCAGAGAGCTGTGACTATACCACTGCACTGCAGCCTGGGTGACAGAATGAGACCCTGTCACACACACAGAATCCATATTAGTATCAGCAAACCCAGTTTTAGACATTTCTCTCAAAAATATCTTCTTCTTTTTCCCTGCAGTAAGCTAAGATGAATGTAAGAAGAACAGTACATATCCATCTAAAAGGCATATTCTTTTTTTCAAGGTAGGTATTATAGACTGAATGTTTGTGTTCTCCCCAAATTCATAAGTTAAGATCCAGATGGCTCATGCCTGTAATCCCAGAACTTTGGGAGGTTGAGGCAGGTGGATCACTTGAGGTCAGGAATTCAAGACCAGCCTGGCCAACATGGTGAAACCCCATCTCTACTAAAACTACAAAAATTGGCTTGGTGGTAGTGGCACCCACCTGTAACCCTGGCTGCTTGGGAGGCTAAGGCAGAATAATCACTTGAACCCAGGAGGCTGAGATCATGCCATTGCACTCCAGCCTGGGTAACAAACAGTAAAACTCTGTCTTACAACAAAAAGAGAGAGAGAGAGAGATTTCAAAGATTGCTCCCTCTCTCTGCCTCCACCATATGAGGGTATGAGAAGACAGTTATCTGCAAGCCAGGTAGAGAGCTGCCAACAAATATAGGATCTGCTGGTGCATTGCCTCCAGAACTGTGAGAAATAAATGTCTGTTGTTTCAGCCACTCAGTCTATGGTATTCTGTTATGGCAGCCTGAATTGACTAACACAACAGAGCAAATGAGAGTGAATAGTAGTATTAAAAAGAATTTGTAGTCATATAATCAGACTTAGCCTCAGACATTCCTATCAAGAGTCCTTTTTGCTTCTCAGAGTAAAGCAAGACAAATGCAAGGATAGCAAAATACATAACAAAGGCACATTCTTACTAGAAAGAAAAAAAAATAAGAATATACTGCTTATTAAACCTAATTTTAATTACCTCTTCATTCTTAAAATGTCAGTGGATTTACAAAATATGTAAATCCCTTTGGATAATAAGACATATTTGTGTATATTTGCCTTCTCAAAGCTTTTAATTACTATGAGATAAATGCTTATGAAAAGTTACCTGGGTAGTTTTTTCTTTCTTTCTTTCTTTTTTTTTTAAATTTTCATTTATTTATTTATTTAGTGTTTTACTTTCTATCCTCTAGATGTCTCCTATGTCTAGAGGAAAAAAAAAAGAGAAAAGAATCATTCCTTTAATTAGAGATAGTAATTAACAAAGACAGTTCATGATACTGGGTACAAGGACTGCAGAGACATATAGGTGTATACATAAAGGATGTGATTTTTTGTTTGTAAATTTTTTAAAGTTGTGCAGTTCAGTCATAATAAATTTAATATAATGCATACTGCTTTATTTAGTATACTGACAGTTATGCTTTAAAGCTATAGTTTAAAACTTTAAATTATTACCTATTTATATTTGTATGTCTGTGTATGTCTCAATGCATACAAAAAAGGTATATATCCTTTACTACAATTTTTTATATAAATAATATACCAAAAGAATAAAATTAGAATTTAGGTCTTTTGTATGAAATGACTTATTGTATGCCCAGGTCAACAGAGGTTCCTTTTTGTCAACAAATTGTTCTACTGCTTTTTGTATTCTCTTCAACTATTCTCAGATATTCCCTTGGATAGCCTTGACCTAATTTTATTTGTTCAAGTTAAAATGCTATCATGGAGTGAAATTCACCCTTAAAACATAGACAACTTCCAGAAATTAAATCAGTTCAGATAACTAACATCATTGTCCTTACCTGGACTTGACAGCTCACAAATAAATAGATAAATAAATACAAGAGTGATATTTATGCTGATAGTATGTGTTTTGGGAGTAGCCCACAAATTCAGAATTGTTTAGAAACAAAGGTGTTTCTAACCTTGAAAAAAAGCCCTACACAAATTGGATGACAAATTAAAGAACTTTTAGATGCTTTGCTATTACTTAGGAAAACAGCTATCATAAAAACACAGTCATTGAAAAGATTAGAACCAGAAACTCTTCGTCATGTTTTGGCTGGTCATTATGCTAAATAAACAATGTTAACCTAGGTAAACACTCCTATCATCACACCAGCAAGAAAAGTCTTGGAGAAATTCAAAGAGTCTGTTCCTAACTGTCAGAAACAAGTCTCTAATTCAGTTTGGGATGATCATTAAATGATCATCAGGATGGCGAACTAAGCATGCCTAAACACTTGAAAATGGAGCTTAATGAAAATTCTTCATGATATAACCATAAAGGAATGATAAGTTGACAATAGTATAAACCAACACTGGTGGCTTAATTTTAGATGTAGCTGCCAAGGATGTGTTTGAAAGCATGTCTTATCTGCCAGTGACACGTCCTGATAAACTGCCAAGGTGGGGTCACAGGAATAGCTTCTATGGCCCTTTAAATACCTCCAAATGGACTTCATACAAATACCTTTTTCCAATGAATTGTAAATATGTTTTGCTTATTGTTGATTTATTCTCAGAGTGGACTGAAGTTTTTCCTTGCTGGAGAGCTATCCCATGCCGGGTGGGAGATTGAAAGGGTTCAGGAGATGGCTTGGTTTTGTTTTCCTACCTAGGGAATTCCCATTTATCTCTCTAATGACCAAGATGCTCATTTTTTTTACTAGTACTGCTCTTAAATAATTTTACACAGAAACTTCACTGTCCTTATCATCTGCAGTCCCCAAGACGAACAGAGAGAGAGAATGGAATCTTATAACTAAAATTAACAAAGCTCTCAACATCTCTTAAACTCCCATGGCAGAAAGCATTACCATTAGCTTTCAAGTCTAAAATCAACCCTTTCTGGGATCCTTATTCTGCAAGGGTGAAAACAAACTTCCTTCTTTCCTTCCTTCCTTCCTTCCTTCCTTCCTTCCTTCCTTCCCTCCCTCCCTCCCCACTCCCTCCCCCTCCCCCTCTCCCCCTTCCCTCCCTTCCCCCCTTCCCCTCTCCCTTCCTTCCTCCCTCCCTTTATCCTTCCTTCCCTCCCTCCCTCCTTCCTTCCTTCCTAGACACTTTCAGTCTTATTGCCCAGGCTGGAGTGCAATGGCACCATCTCGGCTCACCTCAACCTCTGCCTCCCAGGTTCAAGCCATTCTCCTGCCTCAGCCTCCCGAGTAGTTGAGATTACAGGCATGAGCCAACACGCTCAGCTAATTTTGTACTTTTCGTAGAGACGGGGTTTCTCCCTGTTGGTCAGGCTGGTCTGGACATCCAGGTGTCAGGTGATCTGCCCGCCTCGCCTCCCAAAGTGCGGGGATTACAGGCGTGAGCCATCTTGCCCGGCTGAAAACTTTCTTAAAGGAAAGTTGGACCCTGTGGTCTACCTGGGATCCCCACCCTGCCACTCACCCACTCCTCCCCTTGGTGGAGAAGGGAGGAAAGTGCAACAGAGCTCTCTGTCCACCCCAATCCCACCTCCTTTACCAGTGACCCAGTCACGGATTGCAAGTTTAATGCACCCAGAGTCTTGCAATTGAGTTCTTCTGGTATAAGTCATCCTCCCACTGGTCCCCAAGGCATGCTCGCTATTATGCGGTACTGCCACTCTTGGCAAAGTTTGCAGAGAGTAGTCTCCGCCCCGTACCCCCCACCCAGAATCTGCAGTGGGCAGGACTCACCGTTGCTAGGAAACGCCCGCTGTAATCCCTTTGACCCTGTCGCGTGATGACCTTTAGGAAAAGCCCCCTGCCCAACTATTGAGCATGCACAGACTATTCCGGGTGCAACGGCTGCCAAATTGCTGTTCTCCAGGAGCCAGCGGTAGGGAGCCATCGGCAGTCCCCGGAGCGCCTGCTGCAGCGGCCTGACAAGGATTCGGGATTAACGGGGAGATGGGTTGCACCCTCTTCTTTCCTCAGTAGGAAGAACAACACAGGAGGCAGGGTTGGAGGCTGAGCTAAAAACCAGATTCTCACCACCTGTTTCTTCAAGCAAGTGCGCTTGCGCTGGGCAGGCCCTCGGGCGCGCGTCTGGCTGAGGGGTGGTGCCGCTGAGCGAAGAGCGCACGCGCTCGGCGTCTCCACCTGCTGGCTGCGTGGTCCGTATTCTAGGGGTGGATTAAAGTAGGGGCCGGCACTGTAAAACATGAGCCTATAGAATTAGGTCAACACTATCCAGAGGAGTCTCAAAATGATTGAAGAGTATGCAAAAAGCATTGAGAACTAACAGAATAATTTGGTGACAAAAGAAACCTCTGTTGATCTGGGCATAGAAATATTTAGTAAATTTACATGAAAGACCTAAATTCTAATTTATTCATTTGGCATATTATTTATATAACAAATTGTAGTAAAAGAACGGTTGATATTGCTTCTCCGTTTTTGGCTAAGATCAAGTGTAGGAACTTGATATACATGTATTTATATGTATTTAGGCACACACACATGTATAAACATAAAAAGAGGTTTCTATTTAAAATGCATTTATCCTCTGCATAGACTTGTATCTCTGCAATTTTCTACTCAGTTTAATCAACATCTACATTAATTACTACCTTTAATTAAGTAATCAGCCTGTTTTTTTCTCTCTCTCTAGACATAAGGAACACCCAGGGGACAGAAAGTTTAAAACCATCCAACTTAATTGTTCATAAGAATTTATCTCCTAGTATTTTAAATTTTGAAAAGGCAAAAACAAGGGATCCAGCCCTGATCACGCTGACTTCACAGCTTCTGTGCCTATCTATGCGCTCAGCTTGTCAGTGTCCTTGTGTCAAAGACCGCCTAGGCACATACCTTAGATGAATAAACTGGGCTCATTATGGGTTGCATTGAGGGAGTATGTACATCACTGGGAACTGCCGGGTGTAGCAGTAAGTTGTCAGAAAGTAGTTGTTAGAGAATTTGATCTTTTGTTGGGTGATTTGAGGGAAGGTCTAAGGAAGTGAGGGGTTTGCTCTAGATTGGGCATTCTTAGAAAGTGGGGGCTGGACAGGCGAGGTGGCTCATGCCTGTAATCCCAGCACTTTTGGAAGCCGAGGCAAGTAGATCACGAGGTCAGGAGATCGAGACCATCCTGGCCAACCTGGTGAAACCCCGTCTCTACTAAGAGTACAAAAAAATTAGCTGGGCATGGTAGCCAACTCCTGTAATCTCAGCTACCCGGGAGGCTGAGGCAGGAGAATCACTTGAACCTGGGAGGCGGAGTTTGCAGTGAGCCAAGATCGCGCCACTGCACTCCAGCCTGGCGAGAGAGCAAGACTTCGTCTCAAAAAAAAAAAAAAAAAAAAAAGTGGAGCTAATTCTAGATTGGCTAATTTTGTGGATATATACAACACACAAATAATAAAGTGTTTAACTATAGCCTTAAAATATAATTTATCAGTATATTAAAACAATCTATATCAAATTAAATTATCATATGAATGAATTGCAATAACTTTTTAAAATAAACTAATAGGAAATCAATTAGAAACACTCTCTGTAATTCTTATACCCAATATAATCAACTATCTACATTAATTATTGTCTTGAATTAATCAGCCTTTTCTTTCTTTTTATGTAGACATAGGTGACACCTAGAGGACAGAGAGTTAAAAACCATCTGGGTCATTTTTAATAAGCATTATCTTAATTAAATGTTTTGAGAAGGCAAATACAAATATATATGTATTATCATGCAAAGGCGTATTTTGTTAATTCATTGACATTTTAAGAAATAAGGGTTAAGTTATGGCTTATATGTGATCTTTTGTACATTTTTTTATTTTAGTAAGATTGTGTCTTCGAAATGAGTATGTTTTGCTGTCCTTATGTTTATCTCAGTTTACTCTAAAAAGCAATAAGAAGTTTCATTTGAGAGGAATGTGTAAGGTTGAGCTGGTTTGCCCCAATATTAATTTTTTCAACATTACTTCTGTTTGCCAACGTAAACTCAGATATATACCTATATAGATAGATAAATGGATGCACACACACATACACACATATATATTATTTATAAGAGGGGGAAAACTCCAGAATTCAGAAACTCTTGTTCCTCTCGACTGCCTTTTCTTCCTGTCATTTAGAAGAAGAGAAGGCTAATCTAAGCTATATATATGAAAATGTATATTTGTACATTGTTCTTGACTGTGACTTCTCACTGAGAGGTAAAGCAAATATAGTTGAAACTTGTAGATCTGTGTACAGACAAGCAGTAAAGAAGAAATCAAGCTCAGAACCAAACATTAGTCTCTAAAGACAATTTTTAATGACTTAGAATTAATAGGTTGAACCCATGCTTTATCTAAGGCAAATCAGTGAGTACCACACATTCTTCTTAACTGTAGTTTCTTACTTTGAGGTAGACCGTATTAACTCAAGTCAAAGCAGCATGTTTGAAAACACACAGTTCAAGTGTAAGCAAGTTCAGAATTATTCATAGCTCTCAAAAGTACCTTCTTGCTATGATGACAAGGAATCGAGATAAAAGCAGACTGCATGTATACATTTCATTTTTACTTTATTTGGGGATGGTGATGCTCAGCGTCAGGGCCGGGGTCATGGCAGGGTTCAGGGTCAGTATCAGGGTTAGGCTGGGGTCAGCGTCAAGTCAGCTCAGGGTCATAATGAAGATCAGGGTGATAGGTTCAGGGAGAGAGGGTCAAAATAAATGTGAGAGACAGAGTAAGGCAGGAATCAAGGTAGGGGTCTGTGCCAGGGTGTGGTGTGGTGAAAGTAAGGTCAGTTGTTAGTGTCAGGGCCAGGTTCAGCTTCAGGGTTAGTGACAGCATAAAAGTGAGGCTGAAGATAGGGGTAAAGGTCAGGGACAAGGACTAGGTGAGGTAAACGGTCAAGCTGAGAGTGAAGGTCAGATTGAATCTTAGGATGATCATCAGGGTCAAAGTAACAATGAGGGTCAGGGTCAAATGCAAAGTAGACATGACCAGTGTAATATTGAAGGTGTGGGCAACAGTTGATGTCAGAGTAATGGTATGGAATGGGGTCTGGATGAGGGTGAGGGTTAGGATCAGGTGAGTTGTAAGGTCAAGTGTAAGGTCAGGATGAACATGGTAGTAATGCTCTAGATCAGGGTCCAGGCATCATGGTAATGGTGAGGGTCACCGTAAGGTCAGGTACACAATGAGTACCAGATTCAGGGTGAAGGTCAGTGTCAGAGTCGGTATTAAGATAGACGTCAGGGACGTAATGACGGATAAGGTCAGGGTAAGTGTGAGTGTCAAGGTTGGGTCATGGTGAAGTTCAGAGTAAGGTTCAGTATTCAGTATAAGGATCAATATCAAGTTGAGTGTTACAATGAAAGGATCAGATAAGTCTCAGGCTCAGCTTCAGAGTCAGATTAATATCAGGTGAGGGTCACTATCAAGATTAGGGAAGATCAAGATTGGAGTCAGGGTCAGGGTTAGGTTAAGGATGAGGGTTGAAATCATTGTCAGGCTAAGTAAGCAAGGGTCATGGTCAATGTGAGGGCAGGATGAGTGGCAATGTTAAATGCAGGGTGAACTTGAGTGTGTGGATTAGGGAAAGACTAAGAATTAGGGGCCAGAAATAGGTGAGTTTCCATGTCAGGTTCATGGTCAAAGATAAGGTCAGTGTGAGGCTGAAGGTCAAGGTCAAAGTCAGGCATAGGATAAGGTTATCCTGAGATAAGAAGGAGATTCTGAGTCAGTATATGTGTAAGGATAAGGCTCACAGTTATAAAAATGGTGAATTTGACAATAAAATTCGGAGAGAAAATCAGGGTCAGATTCAGAGTGAAGGTCAGCTCAGAGTCAGCATGAGGATCAGAGGAAGGGCCAAGGTCACATGATGGTCATAGACAGGATTGGGGTCAGAGAGCATCAGAATAAGCATAAAGATAACGATAAGGCTGAGTGTATATGTCAGAGAAAGCATCAGCTTGATGGTCAGGGTCAGTGTCAGGTTGAGGATCAAGTTCAGCCAGCATCATGATAAAGGTCAGAGTGAAGGTTAAGGTCAGGAAAAGTCCAGAGTCATGTGCAGGATTAGGGTTAGTCTAAGGGTATTTTCTGCATCAGAGTCAGCTTCAGGATCACTGTCAAGGTCAGAGTGGTTTCAGAATAGGATGATAATCAAGGTTCTGAGCATAGTCAGGGTCAGGTTGACCCCTCAAACTTAACCTGACACTCAACTTGACACTGAGCCTGAACCTCATCATGTCTATCAATATGTCACTCTGGTCCTAATGGTAGCTCTCATCCTCATCAAGACACTGTGGTTCATGTTGACCTACATGCTGACTCTGACCCTGACCTTTACCCTTGAAGCTTAGACTCAGCTTCACCCTCATTCTGACTCTGATCTGACCTTCATCCTAAAATTGATCCAGACATGACTCTTATGCTGCCCCTGTCCTAGGCTGTATCTTCATCCTGACCTTGATACTTAATCTGAACCTGAACCCTAACCTGACTCTGACCTTCACACGACACTATGAACTTCACCTCTCCTCTGACATTCACACTGAGCGTGACCCTAAATCTGACCCTCACTCTCACTCTTTCCCTGAGCTAACAATTACCTATGCCTCACACTTTTGCTAACTCTCACTTTCATTCTATGATATCCCTCGTGCCAACTCTCACCATGAGCCTGACTCTGACCCTGACCCTCAACATGACCATGGTATTCACATTTACATTGATTGTAAACCCGACACTGACCCTCAAGCTGACCCTGACACTAAGCCTGAGTTAGACCCTGGTCCTTACTGTCACACAAGACAGAGCCCGAAGGGCCCCTGGCCTGACTCTGACCCTGACTCTGATCCTGCCACTTTGACCTTTCCTTGTTGCTCACACTTACGTTGATTCTAATTCTGACCCTCACAGCGACCTTGTTCATGGAATAGACCTGGAACCTACTTGTCCTAACCTTCACCCTGACGTTGAGCTTGACACACTCTGAACCTGCCCTCACCCTAGCCATGACATTGACCCTAAGCCTCACTATGTCCCTAACTCTGACCCTCACCCTCACTCTCATAATGGTCCCAACTGTGATCTTTGCCATGACTCTGGTGTTTATACAGACCCTCATGCAAGCTCCGACCTTAAACTGACACTGCTCACATACTGACTCTGATCCTGGCTATCACACTAACTCTGAGCCCAAATCAGACTCTGAAACTGACCTCCACCCTGTCCGTGACCTCATTTTCACCCTCTGAATGACCTCACCATTCAAATTGACTTTGTATCACCTTGACAATGTCCCAGACCTTCTTACCAATTAGCAGTTATCCTGAAATTGACCCTAACACTGGCCCTGATCAATCCTCATCTAAGATTGACACCCTGAACTTGACCCTAGGTTGCCCTTAACCTTGACACTTCCCTCACTCTGCCCTGTCCCTGAAACTTAGCCTATACTGCCCTTCACACTGATCCTGAGCTTTCACCTAATCCTTACTCTGAAACTTCAAACTGCCCTAACCCACACCAGGACCTTCTCTCTTATCATTAAGATTCTGATCTGATTCTCACTGAACCTTACCCAAGGTAGGGTAGCTACCTTGACCCTTATCTGAATGTAACCATGACCTTCACCCCAAACCTCATCTCACCTTGAACTAGAACTTTACCCTGACTCTGATTCTGACCTTCATTCTGAACCCTTCTGCACTGAGAACCTTTACCCTGACCCTGATTTACCCTTTTCACTATCCTTACATGGATCCTAATTCTGAACTTGACCTTGAATTTTACCCTAACTAACCTTCACCCTGACTCTGACTCTTATCTTGATACTCAGTCTGACATCAACCCTGACTGTCAACTTGATTAACTGTATAATCACTGTTACCTTGACCTTGACTGTAATTTCTCTCTGCCTCTGACCCTGTCCATCACTATCACCTGACATTGATCCTTACTCTGATACTTACGCTGAATCTGACTCTGACATTCTCCTGAGCTTCATCCTCACCCTCACGATGTCTACAACCTTGATCTTCACTGCACAGGTACATGACCCAGAACCACCCCTCATCTCAAAATGACTGCACATTTTGCACTTGACGTGACTCTGATCTTCAGCCTAGGATGAGAACCTCATCCTATCTCACAATGAGTCCGATGTTACCCTCAGCTGATTCTAACACCCACCATTACAATCACTGAGACCATCACCTTTATCCCACACTTGACTCTGATACTCACCATCATCTGAACCTCATCTTCATGTGAACCTGACTCTGACCTGGATGCTTATCTTGACACTGATTCCAACCCTCACCTTTATCCTTAAGCTGATACTGACTTTGAAGCTTACACGACCTTCATCGCCACCTGACACTCACCCTGTTCCTGACCCAGATCCTTTCTGACTGATTTCGACCTAAGCCTGACACCCACTTAGATGCTGACCCTTACTTTAACTTTCAGCTGATATTGACCCATGCACTGAAGTTGACTCTGAATCTCAACCTGATATTATACGTCACTGTGAGTGAGCCCTGACACCCTCCTACTTATCCTGACCCACCCTATTCCTCATTATGTCCCTGACACTCACCTTCACCCTGAATCTGACTTTTGACCTTCAGGTGCGTCTGATCTTCACAGTGACCCTCACTAGGACCTTGCCCTGACCTAGAATTTTGCCCTTATGTTGTCCATCCTGACCCTGCACCTGACCCTGATGCTCACCCACACCCAGACCCGATTCCTCACCATGACCCTGATGCTGACTCTCTCCACACCCTCTGCCTTACTCTCACCAAGGCGCTCACCCTCACCATGTCCCTGACACCTCACTTGACCCCAACCCACATCCTAACTCTGGCACTCAGTGTGATGCTCACCCTGACAATGAATCCAACCCTCATCTTCACCTTGACCTTAACCTGTCCTTTACCCTCATCCTTACCATCAGCCTAAACCTGTTGCTCATACTCTTTCCATCACATTCCCAGTGGCACACTTTGACCCTGACCATTACCTTGACTCTCTTCTCACTCTGACTTTCACACTCATTTTGACCCTGACCTGTTCCTTGACTGATCTTGAACTTGATCTGTATCTTGACCCTCACTCTGACCCTGATCTCGACCTCGACCTGATCTGACACTGACCTTCCATGTGATCCCAACCCTAACCATGGCCATGACTCTGACCTTCATTCTGAGACCCTGAGCCTGACCCTTACTCTGATCTTGATACTTATCCTCACCCTTCTGATGATCCTTACCCTCAAATCTGACCCAAACCTGATGTCACCCTTACAACTGTCTCTCATCTCCCCAACCCTGTACCTTACTTGACCCTTCCCCTACCTCTGACCATCACCCTGGCTTGACCATTGCTAACTGCTTTCTGAGAAAATGCTGACTCTGACCCTGACACTACTCCCATCCCAAACCTGACTCTCACCCTACCTTTACCCTGACTATGACCCTGACTGTTATCTAAATCACACATTGACTCGTACCTGATGTTGACACTGAAACTGATTCTGACCTTCATCCTGACTTGGACTCTCACCCTACCCTTCCCTGAACAATGACCCTTATCCTAAACCTGACCCTCACTCTCATGTTGACCCTGATCCTAACCCTATCCTGTCCCTGACACTGACTTTCAGCCTCATTTGAACCTTGACACTTAACTTGTCCTGACTGACCACGACCCTGACAATGACCTGAATCCTCAATCTGACCCGTCCCTGGCGCTGACCATTATACCTAAACTGACCCTGAAATGTACACTGGCCTTCATTCTGACTCTGACATTAACCTTCACTCTGATACTGACCCTGATTCTGTATCTGATCCTTTTATAGCCTTCATTCTGACACTAACCCCTTCACTGACCTGAACTTCTTCCTGACCCTCATCATGAGATTGAAGCGTACTCTCACCATGATGTTGATCCTGACTCCCAACCTCACCCTGTCATGACTCTCTCCCTGACCCTCATTATGACCCTGAGCTGAATCTTACTTTTACTCTACACCTGACACCTGACCCTTATGCAGAGTTGATCCTAATCCTGACCAGAGCTGCACTGGCCCTGATCGTGACCTTCAACTACACTCTAACCTTGGCATGCACCCTCATCACCAAACTGAGTTTGACCATGATGTCTTGTATGTACACACATTCTAGTCTCATCTAGATCTTTTGTAACTTGCAATATGAATTTAATTTTCAGAATTATGTATATTTACCAACCTGCCTAAACTTTTGCTGCTTATTTTCAAATATCCTGCTTTGATTCATGTTAATATGGTCTAATACAATGAGGTAAAAATATAAACAAATATATAGTGGCTCTTACTATTCTTATTTGTTACTACGGCAAATTATCCCTATGACAGTCGATGAATCAGAGGGCTAAAAATGTAAACTTTCCCAGGATTCCAAACTGATTCTAGCACCCTAAGAGGGCATCCTGGCTGGCCAGGGAGACTGCTGTTGCTTGGCTCCATCCCCTGCCAATCATCTTTACTACTTTTCCCTGGTGGGTGCTGGGTGGGGTAAGCCAGCTGGCTGCACAATCCAGACAGGGAGGAATGGTGGGTGGCACAGCATACAGACCATAAGTACATGGTCACAGCTCTTGGCTCACGGGTCACAGATATGGATCCAAGTGTCATGGCCATAGCAATGGATTTTTTTTTTTTTTTTAAAGATGGAGTCTTACTCTGTCTCCTAGGCTGGAGTGCAGTGGCGCGATCTCAGCTCATGGCAACCTCCATCCCCCGGGTTCAAGCGATTCCCATGCCTCAGTCTCCGCAGTAGCTGGGACTACAGGTGCCTGCCACCATGCCAGGCTAATTTTTTACTAATTTACTTAAAATAGTAGAGACAGGGTTTCTCTGTTTTAGCCAGGATGGTCTCGATCTCCTGACCTTGTGATCCACCCACCTTGGCCTCCCAAAGTGTTGGGATTACAGGCATGAGCCACCTCGCCTGGCCCATGGTGCTAAATCTTTTTAGCATCCTTTTCTTTATTAAAAGGTATTACAAAGATTATACACTGGTTATTGCTTATTGTGCTTGCTCTACCAATGGATCTCCACAGAGAATGACAATACGCATATTAGCCATGCCTTATGGGAGCAAGAGTGATAAATGATCAGTGTACTTTCATGGTCTCCCACAGAGGAAAGCTAGCAAGCAAACCTGTGCTTATGTTTCCAGTAGATATTTTTAGCAATTGGAAAATTGGTTTTATAGGCCACAGAGTTATGTATCTTATAAAATAGAAATAGAAATCAGAAATTACTTTTAGAGGTGGTATAAACCTTTGAGAGTTCATATGGTTAAGGTTTTCATTGATAACTGCTTTCTCAGAAAATGACACTGAACTAAACAAGTAATTGATTAAGTGGGGGAAATATCCCTAAGACAGCAGAGTACTTCCTATGTGCCAGACACAGCCCCAGGTACTGTGCCACAAAGGGGTTAGTCTAGTACTGTATAATCGCTAATGAGAAAACGACTGATATTTCTGCACCCAGCAATTCACAAGAACAACCAATGGTAAGGGTGGCAGCAAGAAAAGGGACTGACTGTTTTTTGCGATAATCATCGTTTCTTGACTGCCCTCCTCTTTCCTCCTTACCAGGGGAAATGAGACCAGTAAGAAATGAGACACATATGTTAAGAAATTAGGAAAAAGGAAAAGAAATGGTAATGATTGTTTTTACATGTATATAGTTTTATATATATACTTTATATGTAATATATAGTTACATATAGGTATATATTGTTATATATATCTTAATGAAATATATATTGTTATATATATAAAATGATTGGAGATGTGTGTGTGTATATATATATATATATATATATATATATATATATATGCATATATAAAATATATATTTTTAAAGACAAGGTCTGTCACCCAGGCTGGAGTGCAGTGGTGCAATAACAGCTCACTGCAGCCTCGACCTCCCCAGGCTTAAGTGATCCTCCCACCTCAGCCTCCCAAGTAGCTGCAACTACAGGCACATGCCACTATACCTGGCTAATTTTTAATTTTTTTGTAGAGACGGGATTTCACCATGTTGTTCAGCCTGGTCTCAAACTCCTGGGCTCAATGAATCTGTCTGCCTCAGCCTCCCAAAGTGCTAAGGTTACAGGTATAATGATTAGTTTTAAAAAGGAATCTTTTCTAGACATATAGATTCTGTTTTTCTTTTCTTTTCTTTTTTTTCTTTTTTTTTTTTTTTTGAGACGGAGTTTTGCTCTTTATGCCCAGGCTGGAGTGCAATGGCACAGCATTGGCTCACTGCAACCTCCGCCTCCCCGGTTCAAGCAATTCTCCTGCCTCAGCCTCCGGAGTAGCTAGGATTACAGGCATGCGCCACCACACCCAGCTAATTTTGATTTTTAGTAGAGACAGCATTTCTCCACATTGGTCAGGCTAGTCTGAACTCCCGACCTCAGGTGATCCGCCCACCTTGGCCTCTCAAAGTGCTAGGATTACAGGTGTGAGCCACTGTGCCTGGCGATAGACTCAAACTTGCCAAGTGAGTTAACAGTTCTTAATCCTTCATCACAAATACTATACCTGCATGTTCCATATAAGGAATTGATGTTGCTGAGACATTTCTGAGTTAGTTTTAAGCTTCATCATCAACATAATAAATGAGTATTTCTTTTTTAAGTGAATATACAATTTATTTAACATTCAAACTTCATTAAGACATGTGCAATATGGCAATTTTACTGGAGATTAAACCCTACCTAGGATGAGTGCTTGCTGGGGCTAAGCAACAGGGTCCAGTTCACACTTAGCACTAATTTAAATACTTCATTGAATAAATACAATACCAAACAAAATGCATTCAAATGCTTTCTAAAAATATTTTAAAGGCCTTTCTACTCAGGCTAATGACAAACACAATAAAGGCAGACATGCTAGTTTAACATAATTGGCTGATTTTATACAGCATTTATATCTTTTAGTGCTCAGGTTCATTATTAAATGATAGAGAAGAGAACATCTAATACAATCATTTCTACAGAACTAGGAAATAAATTTCTAAGAAAGAAAGATTTTGCAGACCCCAACCGCCCAACTCAAGAGGATAAAGCCAATGATTTTCCTCACAAGAGCTCATGATTAATGTTGCTTTGCTATCAATATCTGTATTTCTGATCCGCTATGAGCATTCAGACAAGATTCAAATATTCCCAAAGAAAGAAGCACAGTGCACGTTGTGATTGCCTATTCAGCAACAGCAAACACTGCATCCAAAACTCTCATTCCAGGAATGAAATAAGATCAGCCACATTCATGGGCATCTCCTCTACTGTAGTATTGTAGAAAGTCTCAATGTCACAAGGAATCCTCTTTTCTTCGGTAACAAAAGTTATAGCCACACCTTTCCTCCCAAATCGACCGTCTATGTGAGTTCTGTGAACAATTTTCATGATTGGTAGGTAGATCATAATTGATAACCAAAGACACTTGTTGCACATCAATCCCGCGAGCCAACAAGTCAGTAGTGATAAGAACACGGCTTTACCCTGATCGGAATTCCCTCATAACACTTCTCTCCTTCTGGTCCATGTCACCATTCTGCAAATTAACAAACCAGAGTAGAAACTGTGAAGTCTCTGGCAATGCATTTTCTCAGTCAGCTAGTCCACCTTGCACCTCATATTGAGAAAAATAACAGCCTATGTAATGGTCAGTGTCTCATACAAGTCACAAAGTGTATCCAACTTCCATTCCTCTCTCTCAACATTAACATAAAACTTTTTGATTCCTTCAAGGGTCAATTTTTCCTTTTTCACCAGAATTGGAATTGGATCTCTCAGGAATTTTTTTTTGGTCACTTCCAACACAGCAGTTGGCATTTTGGCAGAAAGTAACACACCCTGAATACTTATATTTAGTTTTTGGAAAATCTCATAGATTTGATCCTTAAACCCATGACTCAACATTTTGTCTGCTTTATCCAATACAAACATTTGGATCCATTTAGTATATTAAACAGAAAGATACCTTCTGTTTAATATATCAGACACTCTCCTGGGTGTACCAACAACAATATGTGGTGCGTCAGCCTGCAGCTTTTGCATTTCATTTTAAACATTTGTTCCACCAAGGCAGGCATGACAAGTTGCTCCCATATAGTCTCCAAGTGCCGGAATTACCTTTCGGATCTTTAATACGGGGAATAATAGCTCTCTGCTGAATAGCAGAAGGCTTTTCAAAACCATAAGCATAGATGCTCGGAAGAAGAGACTCCTTTAAATTCATATCATAAAAGTTATCAACAATTTCATTCCAGCTGCTCTCAATGACACCATCGGGGTCCATTCCCTCTGGGCTGCCATGTTCTCTGTTGTAATTCGCGGAGCCACCAGACATGATCCGAAAAACCACTCAGCACCCGACTGAAAAGCGATTTCTTTTGTAACCATAAGCACCATAGCTCTGAATGGGCAAGACAGATAGTTGCACTATTAAACTACCAAAACCTAGGAAACACAGGTACAATATAGATTACTTTACACTACATAGAACAAGAGAGTGAGAGCAGAAGTAAATGAAAACTGCTACAAAGCCTTGAAATCAGGGAAGCTGCCAATAAAAGATCATTTAAGGGTCGGGTGCTGTGGCTCACGCCTGTAATCCCAACACTTTGGAAGGCTGAGGTGTGTAGATCAGGAGGTCAAGAGATTGAGACCATCCTGGCCAACACAGTAAAACTCCATCTCTATTAAAAATACAAAAATTAGATGGGCCTGGTGGCATGTGCCTGTAGTCCCAGCTACTTGGGAGCCTGAGGCAGGAGAATTACTTGAACCCAGGAGGTGGAGGTTGCAGTGAGCCGACATCACACCACTGTACTCCAGCCTGGATGACAAGAGCAAAACTCCATCTTCAAAAAAAAAAAAAGATCATTTAAGAAAGAAAAGAATGATACACCCAAAGGATTATAATTCTACTATAAAAACACATGCACACATATGTTTATTGCAGCACTATTTAAAATAGCAAAGTCTTGTAACCAACCCAAATGCCCATCAGTGATAGACTGGATAAAGATAATGTAGCACATATACACCATGGAATACGATACAGCCATAAAAAAGATGAGTTCATGTCCTTTGCAGGGACATGGATGAGGCTGAAGGCCATCATTCTCAGCAAATTTACACAGGAACAGAAAACCAAACACCGCATATTCTCACTCATAAGTGGGAGTTGAACAATGAGAACACATGGACACAGGAAGCGGAACATCACACACTGGGGCCTGTCAGGGGATGAGAACGCAAGGGAAGGGAGAGCATTAGGACAAATACGTAGTGTATGTGGAGCTTAAAACCTAGAAGATGGGTTGATAGGTGCAGCAAACCACCATGGCACATATATACCTATGTATCAAACCTGCATGTTCTACACATGTATCCCAGAACTTAAAGTAAAATTTAAATAAAAGGAGAGAAAAAAATGTATTGGCAAAGTTGACCTTAACAAGGGTATTCAGGTGTCCCAAACTTGCTTCATCATAAGAAACACCAGAGACACTTGTTCAACAGCAAGAACTCCCACACGGCTTTGAATAATTCCAATTTCACTCCATATGTGGTCTACACACATCAGCAGCCCTAAGAACTCCCATTTTAAAAAACCATTTTTAAATGAGAAAAGATAAAAACAAAAGTAGGAATTCTGCTAAGTTATACTGGGTTCACTGTTTAAATAACTGACGGTAAGTGTCTGAGCAGCAGTCCTGAAGTTTTGACATCATTCAGTCTCTAGCAATTAGTTTACCATAAAAAAAGGTTGAGACTTCAAGACCAAATTTAAAATGTAAAATTATGCATATATTATGTGGTTTTAAACTGAATGATATAATAACAGTGGTTGTCTTCTTAGTTAAGATTTATAACAATATAATGCAATTCATAAAGACTTAATAATTATTAACTAAATTGTAATTTTTAGATTCTTAACTAACTTTAAAAACTTAGTCCTGGGCCAGGCGTGGTGGCTCATGTCTGTAATCCCATCACTTTGGGAGGCCAAGGCAGGCAGATCACCTGAGTTCGGGAGTTCAAGACCAGCCTAAGTAACATGGAGAAACCCCATCTCTACTTAAAAACAAACAAAAATAATACAAAATTAGCCAGGCATGGTGGTGCATGCCTATAATCCCAGCTACTCCAAGACTGAGGCAGGAGAATTTCTTGAACCCGGGAGGCAGAGGTTGCAGTGAGCCGAGATCGTGCCATTGCACTTCAGCCTGGGCAACAAGAGCAAAACTCTGTCTCAAAACAAAAACAAAAACAAAACAGACTTAGTCCTGGCTGGGTGCAGTGGCTAACACCTGTAGGCCCAGCACTTTGGGAGACCGAGGTGGGAGGATCACTTGGGCCCAGGAGTTTAAGACCCGTCTCGGCAACATGGCACAACCCCATCTCTACAAATAAATAAAAAAATTAGCCAGGCATGGTGGCATGTGTCTGTAGTCCCAGCTACTTGGGAGGATGAGGTGGGAGGATCACCTGAGCCCAGGAATTTGAGGCTGCAGCGAGTAGAGATCATGCCTCTGCATTCCAGCCTGGTTGATGAGAGTGAGACCCTGTCTCAAAAAAAAGAAAAAAAAAAAACACAAAACTTAGGCCCAATTTAATGAATAAATTATCCTTAAATGCTTGTAATTTCTAAAAGAAAAAAATAGAAAAACTGCTGACTAAATATAATTTTAACTTACCCTTATTAAAATATCAATAGATTAATACAATATGAAAATGCCTTTGGGTGCTAATACATAAATGTTTGATTTTGCGTTTTTAAAATTTTTAAATAATAGGAGATAAATGCTCATTAAAAATTACAGCATGGTTTTTAACTTTTTGCCCTCTGAGTGTCCCTTATGTCTAGAGAAAAAAAGATTGCTTATTTTAAAGATGGTAATTATTGTGGTATAGTTCATAAAAGTAATCCATTACATCTGGAATATTTATAGCAACAATTGTACAATGACTTGATTACATTCTAGGGTCTGCTTGCTGAGCTGATATAATGAGTTCAGGTCCTAGTCCTTTATAGGATTACATTGAGTTCATCTGCTTATGTTTCTACCTCCTTCATTACATTATGAGCCTTACAATGGCATAGAATGAAATTATCCTTGTATCCCATACAAAATTCAGACCCTGATCCACAGTAGGCACTCAGTATTATATAATGGAAAGAGGCAAAGAGAAGAATGGAATATTCTATTCAGTTTATTTACCTTCTTCCCCAAAAAGCCTGAAATTTTATTAATAATGAGATGATTAACTTAATGATGCAATGCTAGAATTGCTGGACTTATAGGAGAAAACTTATGTGAAAATAATGAGAATGGCTATTTGCTAGAGTATGAAGCCTAAAACACCAATATCATCAACTTCTGGAGGTTTATTCTTTCAGATTTTCAGTTTTCTGCTTTTAAAAGCATTAGTTAGAATGCTAGTACCCCAGAAAAAGCAAGAGCATTGTCTATCTTGTTCATATATATTCCTAGAGCCAGGTTAGTGACAGGAACGTATTATAAGTTCAGTAAATATTAGTTGAGAAATGGCTTCATTGCACTGACTCTGATTGCCCGTGGAGGCTGGCAGCACTTTGCTGAGGGGTACAATATAATCTCAGTGATAGATTATCAATGTCTGCCATGTGTACAGTGGGCAAAGTTAGGGCACCTGTAACATGTTTGCCATGAATGTGTTAAACCACTCTTCTTGGGTTAGCTATCAGCCAACATTTTAAACAGCTGACTGCAAAGAGGAAGACTGTGGAACTAGCAGGTAGAGTAGGCTAATGAGGCTCTGAGATGGAAATGTGAACCTTGGAAAACAGATTCTGCTGGTCCCTGTTTAGCTAAGAACATTGACTTTCTTATTTGTTAGTTGTTTGTTTTATTTGGGTTTTCCTGATATTAAAAGGTTAGGTTGTGCAATACAGTAGTGTTTTAACATTTCACTAATTGAATGAAACCTGTGATGTGCAACAAAAAGATTTTTTGTGTTTATTTATTGAGATTGTGCATGCACTGTGTTAATTTCACACTCTTTAAACGTGTACTCTTCTTCCAATTAGAAAGAAAAATGTCTGGTGGAGGCTCAGAGATAAAGGAATTATTTTAAATAACAAAGAAATGAATTAAAAATTTCCTGTCCCCAGAGTCTTATATCTTTCTCTGGTAAGGAAGCGGATGCACTCACAGGTCCAGCTATTTTTCTAAAGTTACATTATCTTAAAGTTTTGAGTCTAGAATTGGGATGAGGGTGCTTACAGGTGATTTACTAAAATAACGAAGAGAATTTGAGAGGTAAAGGGAGATATTTTGCAGCATATATGAAAGGATCTTGTGTCAACCCCACTCGGAATTGCAATATGAACTATGCCAGTGCTATATAAAACAGGATTCATTCACATTTGGAATGATGCATACTTTATTGCATAGCTGGGAGACAGTTGAATTTTCTGTCATATTGTCACACTTGCAGTTTGAAGTATGAGAACTCACAACTTAACTCTTTTTGCCTCTCCTCTTCCTGATAAGTGGAGGCAGCCCCTTCACCCTGTGGAAGAATTATTTGTTTATTCAATTAACAAATTCTTAGCCATGGGGCATCATCCAATCTTACATCCAACTAAGGCTATTTGTTCATGGGACATCTGCTTTAATTTGGATTTTGTCTACCACGGACTCTGAGACAAGGACTTGGGTGCAGGTAGCTTCTAGAGGGAGAAAATACCTGGGAGCACAAATAAGAAAGTTAAAAAAACTGAGACAGGAAAAGAGAAAAAATTGATAAAGTATGCATAATAGAGCAGGTTAGAGCTGTAAGCAACGAGGTCTCAATCCTCCTGGGAACCTCTGAGAAACTACTGGAAACATATATAAAATATCCCCATCAGAGGGAAGGCTGGGGTATTTACGAGTATATACCCACATATCTCAATTGTGCCTGCAAACTTCCCATGGTGCAAGAGAGAGGGCTCAGGTAGAGAGAACAAAAGACACTGATTCCTGAGTGGGGATGTTTTCAGTGTGCCAGGGAGTGTCCACCATTAAATGTAGGTCAATGCAGGTGAGCCAAGCAGATACGGGGCAGTGCATCTGTGACATCTACTAAAAGAATCCTTACATTCTCTACCTTGAGGCAGGGTCCATTTTGGGACAAACAAACTTCAGACTGAGGTAAGATCCAGGGCGCCACGTATGGCTATTTAGGATTAGCCAGTTATGCACCGCTTAACCCCCAAGACTGCCAAGTACATAGACTGTATTGTAATCATTATTGTCTGGAACTGGGCAATGAAAAATCTGTAACACATTCTCAGGAGTGTCAGCATCATTGGCATCCCTTGGAGCCATGTAATTCACAATCTGCAAAGTTGTACATGCTGTTTCGCTTATAAGAAAATCCTCTTATGAAGGGTAGGTATTATTTTTGGGAGAGTAAATAAATTATTATAAAGCATTAGACAGAGGACATTTCAGAATAAAAGAGATTTCAGTTAACATATTTGCATTGCTCAGCAAGCAGTAGTTACAGTTTCTTTTTTTTTTTTTTGGACAGAGTCTTGCTCTATTGCATAGACTGGGGTGTAGTGGCTTGAACTCCAGTAGTCACTGTAACCTCCACCTCCCCACCTCAAGCAATCCTCCCATCCTCCCATTTCAGCTTGTCGAGTACCTGGGACTGCAGGCATGCACTACCATGCCTGGCTAATTTTTTTTTTTTTTTTTTTTGCAGAGAAGGAGTTTTGCCAAATTGCCTAGGCTGGTCTTGAACTCCTGGGCTCAAGCCATCTGTTTGCCTTGGCCTCCCAAAGTGCTGGGATTACCTCACCTGGCCTAGTTACAGGTTTCACGTGGCAATCAGACTCAAAAGACCCAATAGACTTTAAAACCTAATACCATATTTTTCTTAGCTTTTTAGATGGATACAGGACCACATGTACAGTATCTGTGCCTTATTAGGAGACCCAACTGCTACCCAAGTGCCCCTCCTTACCTGCATAAGTCATGTCTAGCTGCCTCATATACAAGGTACATGCATGTCATCTTAACACAGAGAAGCTACAGCCTCCGTTTCCCCCCAATCCTTTAGACCATACTAGTCCATTTTATGGCTATTCCTTTCTTGGTGCAGTTCTGACAATTGCAGTTTGCAGTTTCATGGCAAACAAGGCAGGTATAACCATCCACATATATTTCAGTCTCCATTTGATTATTGAATTATGTATTAAGATAATCTTAATTTCCAATGAGACAGTATTATGAGAAGACAGACTCTAAACTTGTTTTAAAGGCAAGTCTTTGTTCAGCACATTGTGATTTTACTCACAATATTCTACGTAGATTTCTATGAAAAAGAATACAATGCTTACGAAACAATGGACCTCATCTCTAAGTTCCTGCTCAAAGTAACTGACAAATGCTGTAAACTTGAATGTAAACAAATGCATAGTTAAAACTAAATTATTTTCTCATTACAGAGTAGTCTTATTGTTAAATGTAGAATACTTGAGAAAGAAGATGGGCACACAGTATATATTTTAGAAATGTATTTCTCAACTTAACTTTAAATCTTTATTGTAACACCTGTGCCAATTTTCTTGCCCATGTAATCTTTCTTTTATAGGACTATCACAGAAATTGAGAAGTGGTGGTTGAAAAGAAAGGTAACATAACAGATAATCTACTATTGCTATTAACTAATTGTTGAAACAGATAGTTTGTCAGCAAGACAGAGATAGCTTTCTCAAGGGTTAAATATCCATTATATGCTTGCATAAACTGTGAGCATTGTGTAAGCACAGCGTTCTCTAAGTACTAACTAAAGGCAACTTACATATTACACGGAAAAAAACTTTATATAGTTAAAACACTACGGAAAAACTACTCTGTTTCCAAGGGATTAGTCAATGGTATTCTCATGTTTTGGAAACTTTTGTTTTTAATCATTCTTTCTTAAGCTCTACTCAAATAAAAATCTAAATTCTTTTTTTTTTATCTTCCTATTTTATTTCTGCAAGCACCATATAGTTTCATTGCTCATCATAATGACTTTTAAAAAGAGAGATGATTTTCTGCTCTTGTGAAATGGCCAATTTATTGCCAACTGAGTCACAACAGAACTGATTTCTCATTGCTGTAGTTGGAATCAGTTTTGTCTCTGAGAGAGCCCTTTTTTTTTTTTTTTAAGGATATCATGGCAGGCCAATGTCAGTGAACTCAGGGAGAGGACCCAGATCAGAGGCCCTGAAATTAGGAAAGAGATTGCTACATGGATTTCACATGCTCTCTTGCCAGAAAAATATTTAAATTGACATTCTTTGTTTTTTATCTGTCAAAAATATAGAAGCAGGGCAACCCATTTTTCTGGGACCCTTCTTTGTAGCAGAGAGCTATTCTTCTTCTTTCACATATCAAATTTCTGCTCTAAACCTCAAAAAGGTATATATAGAAGCAATAGTTTCTTGAGGGAAAAAGCACCCTGAAGATGTTGATAGCAACACCCGCCCCCTAGCATATGTTTCTAATAGTCTTGGATGCCTATTGGACCTTGATGCACATCAGCTTTGTTATGGAGCTAAAGATACAACTGTGTATGGCCTCCTTCACTTCCTCTTTCCTTCCTCTTTCTCCCTCTTCTTTCCTACATTCCAGCAATTGAGCCTGTATAATATATCTAGCACTGAGTATTTGGTTATAAACTTGATAGACATTGTCTCTGTCTTCACACATTTTTATAATCTGGTGGTGGAGGCAGATATTAAATGCATGAGCACACAAATGTAGAATTACAAATTGCAATAAGTTCTGGGGAAAAAACGTGATGCTATGGGGAAAAAGCTGGAGTGGGGTGATATGAAGGAGAAGACAATCTCCCTTATCAAACCACATAAAGTTGAACTGTCAGGGAAGGATTAGGAGAAATGTGGGAGTGGGGATTGGCACGTGCAAATGTCTTGAGGCTGAAGGTATAAACAACTGTGACTTTTTTTTTTTGAGATGGGGTTGCACTCTGTCACCCAGGCTGGATTGCAGTGGCATGATCTTGGCTTACTGCAGCCTCGACCTCCTGGGCTCAAGCAGTCCTCCCACCTCAGCCTCCTGAGTAGCTGGGGCTACAGGAGCATGCCATCCATCACGTGAGGCTAATGTTTGTATTTATTTGTAGAGATGGGCTTTTGCCAAGTTGCCCAGACTGGTCTCGAACTCTCGGGCTCAAGCAACCCTCTCACCTCAGCCTCCCAAAATCCTGGGATTATAGGCACAAGCCTGGCCTCACCTCATCTGAGTTAGCAAAAAGCCAAGTATCACCAAAGCCTTGTCAGCAAGGAAAGGTGACCGGCAAACTATGAAGCTGAAGCAACAGTCAGGGCCCACATCACTCAGGCGAAAAGCAAGTATATGTCTACTGAGAAATAAAGCATGTGGCCAAAACTAAACATTAATAGAGCCTGTGGGATTGCACCTGCATGACACATTACTGTGCAGGTGGTAACATGTCCTCTTGTAATTATTTGGGGAATGGTAGCTATCTTGCTATGTCAGCAACATTGAGCCTGAGAAATGATAAAACGAAGATATTCGCTTATCTTTTACAAGAGATTCTTTGAACTCTAAAAGGGGGTTCACCTGGGGACAGATCAAGAAGATTTATGTTCGACCTGTAGCATTAAGCAGACTGTGTTCATTTAGGACTCACGATGGTAGCTCAGAAGAATAGAGGGTTGTGCCCTTTGGAGTGGAGGCCTGCTGTTTGTTTGACAGAAGGTAATAAATAAAAGGACCACAGTGCCTCAAAGCTCTTTGGAAGGTTTGCAATGAGGAAGGTAAAAAAATGAGAACCAGCCTGAAAGTGGCATGTAATGATGAGGGAGCCGGTGAATGGAAATTCAAATCCCTATCATTCTTTTAAACTTTTCCATGCTGGTGAATTATCTGGGGTCTTGTGGCTCTTAATAAAGCTTGCACTTATTGCTGCCTCCCTCTCTCTTTTCCTCTAGAAAGTCTGACTTAATGAAGCAAAATGGCACTGAAGAAAGAGAGAGACCTTTGATTATTGGTGTATTAAAGAATGTTGCTGTGATGTGACCAGTTGACAGAAAAATTTAAAAACAGGAAAAAAAAGTAAGAATGTTGCATATGTCAGCTTTTCTGTGAGACTGAGAAATTTCTCAAATGTTTCACAAACATTTCATTTTTGAAATCAAATACTTTAAATGCATTTCATCTCTTCTGAAGAAAAAGTATGTCTTCTACTGTAAATATAACATAAAAATGAGCATTTTCACCATTTTTAAGCATATTCAGCTTATTGAGTACATTTGCTGCTCAATGTACATGGGCAACTATCACTACTGTACATCTCAATAATTTTTCCATCTTCTCCAACTGATACTCTATAATCTCCCCTTATCTGCAGTTTTGCTTTCTGTGGTTTGAGTTACCTAGAGTGAACCGAACCACAGTCCAAAAATGTTAGGATATTTTTAGAGTGAGTGACCATATTTACCTAACTTTTATTACAGTATATTGTTATGACTGTTCTACTTATTATTTTTTAGACACTGGGTGTCCTGTTGCTCAGGCTGGAGTGCAGTGGTACAATCATAGTTAACTGCAGTCTGAAATTCCTGGGTTCAAGTGATTCTCCCACCTCAGCCTCCTGAGGAGTGGGCACTATAGGTGCACACCACCATGCCTGGCTTATTAATTTTTTTTTTCACAGAGACAAGGTCTTGCTTTGTTGCCCAGGCTGGCCTCAGACTCCTGACTCCTGACTTCAAGCAGTCCTCCCATCTCCCCCCGCTAAGATGCTGGGATTACAAATGTAAGCCAATGTGCCCATCCATATTTTATTATTTGTTATTGATGTGTCCAATTTATAAATTAAGCTTCATAATCAGTATATATTTATAGGAAAATAACTTACTATACGTAGGGTTCAGTACTTTCAGTACTTTCTGAGGTTTCAGGCATCAGCCATTGGGAATCTTGAAATGTAGGCCCCATGAATAAGGGGGAAATACTGTATCCATTGAACAATTCAATGAATGATTCAATAATGTATCCACTGAACTCTCCATTTTCCCCTCCCCTAAGCTCCTGGCAGCCACTGTGCTACTTCTATCTCTATAAATTTGACTACTCTGGATACCTCACCTAAATAGAATCATACAAGGTTGGTCTTTTTGTGACTGGCTTATTTTGCTTAGTGTAATGTCTTCAAGTTTCATCCACATTGTAGCATGTGCCAGAATTTTCTTCCTTTTTAAAGGTAAATAATATTCCATCACATGTATAAATCTACATTCCATATTTTGTGTACCCATTTATTTGTCTATTCATGTTTGGGCTGTAGAAAAAGTATCTTTTAAACATGGAGCAGGGGGCCATGATCCTTTCCTTTTCTTAAATCATCTTACTTTTATTTTTTCCTTTCACTGTCCTTTCCTTCTTTCCTTCTATCCTTTCCTCGCCTCCCTCTCTCCTCCCTGGGTAAAAGGAAGATAAAATGTGACTAAGAAATGTTACCACTGGGAATTCAAGAACTAGGCCAGGCACGGTCCAGGCACAGTGGCTCACACCTGTAATCCTAGCACTTCGGGAGGCCAAGGCATGCAGATTACCTGATGTCAGGAGTTCAAGACCACCCTGGCCAACATGGTGAAACCCCATTTCTACTAAAAATACAAAAATTAGCCTAGCGTGGTAGCCCACGCCTGTAATCCCAGCTACTAGGGAGGCTGAGGCAGGAGAATCGCTTGAACCTGGGAGGCGGAGGTTGCAGTGAGCAGAGATATGCATTTATGCTTCTTCTATGTCTTTTCATGGTTTGATAGCTCTTTTCTTTCCCTCCCTCCCCTCTTTCCCTCCCTTCCTCCCTCCCTCTCTTCCTTCCTTCCTTCCTTCCTCCTTCCCTCCTCTCTCCCTCTCTCTCTCTCTCTCTCTCTCTCTCTCCTCCCCAGGATGGAGTGCAGTAGTGCAATCATACCTCATTGCAGCTGGAACTCCGAGGCTCAAGAGGTTCTCCTGCTTCAGTCTCTTGAGTAGCTGGGACTACAGGTGCTTGCCACCATGCCCAGTGAATCATTTCTTTTTAGCATTGAATATTATTGCACTGTATGATGTACCAGCTTATTTATCCATTCACCTTCTGAAGGACATCTTGGTTGCTTCCAACTTTGGCAGTTAATGATAAAAGCTGCTATAAACATTCACATGCAGGTTTTCGTGTGGACGTAAGTTTTTAGCTCATTTGGGAAAATGCCGAGGAGCACAATTGCTGGATTCTGTGCTAAAACTATATCTAGCTTTGTTAAGGAACTGTCAAACTGTCTTCCAAAGTGGCAATGACTTCCTTTTGGGTTTTATTGTTTTCCTTTCAGAAATCAGGAGTTCAGGCTCCATTATAATGCTTAAATGACAGGGTGGCAGTTTAGACTAAGAGAGAAAGTAAATAGGGTCTCAGACCCCTACACAGGGCCTGGCATAAATGATTATACTTTCTCCTGCTCATGCAGACTGTCCAGGTGAACTGAGAATGGGGATATGGAGTCAGAGAAGTTTTTTTTTTTTTATGACTGCTTCAGCCAGTAAGTTTTTCTTCTTATTTTATAGATGAGGTCTCGCTTGGCCACCCAAGCTGTAGTGTAGTGGAATGATCATAGCTCACTGCGACTTCAAACTCCTGGGCTCAATCACCTCTCCTGCCTCAACCTCCCTGAGCTAGCTAGGACTAAAGGTGTGCTCCATTGTGCCTGACCAAGTTATTATTTTTGAAGGCATAAACCAAGGTGTTGTGTAGAGCAAAAGGAGAGGAGAGGAATGATGTCCCTGAAGGATTAGGTGATGGTTTTGGCATTAAGGATAAACAAGAAGTTGGGCAAGTGCCAGTCTTCTTAATCTAGCAGACTGCAAGGACAGTAAAACCATGATTAACTTCTGTGTCATATTTCAGTGTATCAGGCTGTGGACCTGATGGATGGGCAATGCACAAGGCATAAGGTTTTAGAATAATTTCCACACCTAAAAGAGGGGAGATCTTTGTTAGAGAATGTGAAAATTAGGTAAGCAAAATTTCATCCTGATTTTTATATATGTCTTGGAAATCTAGCCAGAGGTTCATCATGTGTCAAATGTTGAACAAAAGCCAATTATGGAAGATAGTTAATTCACTCTTAGTAAAGTCTAGGCAGGTGTATTTCAACTTGCTCATGGAGAAAGTTAGGAAGTTAAGCAGTATCATGGGAGTGGCTATCAGCTCCACACAAGTCAGCAGCAAAAGATCTGTATGATGATAATAGTTGCAATTAATAGTAATTATTAGCCAGGCATGATGGTTCACAGCTGTAATCCCAACATTTTGGGAGACTGAGGCAGGCAAATCAGTTTAGGTCAGGAGTTTGAGAACACCCTGGCCAACACAGGGAAACCCTGTCTCTCCTACAAACACAAAAAAATAGCTGAGTGTGGTGGTACACACCTGTAGTCTTAACTTCTTGGGAGGCTGAGGCAGGAGAATCACTTGAACCCGGGAGGCGGAGATTGCAATAAGCCGAGAGTGTACCAGTGCACTCCAGCCTGGGTGACAGAGCAAGATTCTGTCTCAAAAAAAAAAAAGTAATTATTCATGAAAAACGATGAGTAATGCAAAAAAATCCCCAGAAATGTCAGGGTTTAGGGTTTGATATGGTCTGGATGTTTGTCCCCTCCCAATCTTATATTGAAATGTGATCCCCAGAGTTAGAGGTGGAGCCTGATGGGAGGTGTTTGGGTCATGGGGGTGGATCCCTCTTGAATGCACTGGCCCCCTCTCTTCACTAGAAGCCAAGCAGACACTGGTGCCATACTTGTACAGCCTGTAGAACCGTGAACCAAATAAACCTCTTTTCTTTGTACATTACTCAGCCTAAGGTATTCCTTTATAACAATGCAAAACAGACTTATATAAGATTTTATTACATATGGCCATATTGCTCACCAGAAGTTGCTCTGATTCTTCCTCTAAAAAAAAATCCTTACCTATTTAAAATGTTAAAAAAAATGCTTTGTTGTTTTAATTTTCATTTTGGGGTTATTAATTAGTTGAAAATATTTTTTAACATGTTCATTATATATTTGTATTTCTACTTTTGTAATCTTTACCCATTTTTTTTCTATTGGTATTAGTTTTTTTCTATTGAGTTATGGGAACTATTTATACTTAAATTTGATGTGATTATACACCTTGCACATATTTTTCTCTGAAAATTTAATTTTAATTTTTAATAGTAAAGCTATTAACTGAACATATATATGTATATATATATTTTTTTTGGGGGGGGACATAGAAAATGTTTCTTTATCTCAAGAATACAAAAATATTTACCTTGGTTAGGCATGGTGGCTCACGCCTGTAATCCCAGCACTTTGAGAGGCCAAGGTGGGTGGATGGCTTGAGACCAGGAGTCCCAGACAAGCCTGGCCAAAGTGGTGAAATTCTATCTCTACTAAAAATACAAAAATTAGCTGGGCACGGTGGCGGGTACCTGTAATCCCATCTACATGGGAGGCTGAGGCAGGAGAATCATTTGAACCCAGGAGGCAGAAGTTGCAGTGAGCCAAGATTCCACCAGTGCACTCCAGCCTGGGTGAGAGAGACTCTGTGTCGGAAAAAAAAAAAAAAAAAAAAGGAAAATGTAAAATGTTTACCTTTTTGTTCTATTATTATTACTAATTTTAAATTTTATTTTTATTTTTTGAGACAGGGTCTTGCTTTATCACCCAGGCTGGAATGCAGTGTCATGAACACGGCTCACTGCAGCCTTGACCTCCTAGGCTCAAGTGATTGTCCTGTTTCAGTCTTCTGAGTAGCTGGGATCACAGGCATGTGCCGCCATGCATGACTAATTTTTTTTATTTTTTGTAGAAACATGGTCTCCCCATGTTGCCCAGGCTAGTCTCGATCTCCTGGGCTTAAGTGATCCTCCCACCTCAGCCTTAATTCTGGGATTCAGTACTACTTTAATAACTTAATTATATCAATGAAAAAAATTCAGAACTGATTTTGGAGGCAAAGTGTAAGATGAAGCTCAAACATTATTTTCTTTTATACAGTTAGCTGACTGTCCCAAAAGCATTTACTGAGTCATCTTTTTCTCTCTTTGTAATTTGAAATGCAAACATAAAGCCATATAACAAGTACTTTGTTGATTCTATCACTTAAAGGAAAACTGACTTTTCAAATAGGTCTTTTAAATTTTTCATTTGACTTTCTTTCCATTATACACATTTACTACCTGTTGCAGATGGATTGAAATACTTCCAGCAATATTTTTATTGAAAATGATTCTAAATGTTGTCTTAGTCCATTTGTGCTGCTGTTAACAACACACCCCTGCCTAGTTAATTTGTAAAAAACAGAAATGTATTGCTCAAAATTGTGGGGGCTGTGAAGTCCAAGGTCAAGGTGCTCAAAATTGTGGTGGCTTTAAAGTCCAAGGTCAAGGTACTGACAGATTCAGTGTCTTGGGAGGGCATAGTTCCTGCTTCCAAGATGGCACTTTGAACAGCGTCCTCACATGGCAAAAGGTGGAAAGGAATATAGGCTGAATGAACACTTTGTGAAGCTTCTTTTATGAAGACTTTAATCATATTCACAGGGGAGGAGACCTCATGACCTAATTGCCCCCTAAAGGCCGCAACTTGGCAATTAAGTTTCAACATATGAATTTTGGGGAACACATTCAGATCTTAACAAGTATTATCATATTTTTCCACAAAAATAATTAACACGGGGCAGGGCGCAATGGGTCACACTTGTAATTCTAGGCTGAGGTGGGTGGATCACCTGAGCTCAGGAGTTCAAGACAAGCGTGGACAACATGGTGAAACCCCATCTCTACTAAAAATAGAAAAACCAGCTGGGCATGAGATGCTTCTGTGGTCCCAATGACTTGTGAAGCTGAGGCAGGAAGATTGCTTGAACCCGGAGACTGAGGCTGCAGTGCGCTGAGATGGCACCACTGCATTCCAGCCTGGGCAACAGAACAAGACCCTGTCTCAAAAACAAACAAACAACAACAACACAACAAAAATAGTAACAGGGGCTTGGAACTTAAGCCTAGTTGTGGTTGTATATTGTGTCCTTGGTTTTTTTTGTTTTGTTTTTTCCTGAGCTAGGCCTAATTCTTTTTTAAGCTATGCCTTTGATTTCTTGCTAATTTTTACAAATGCTATTAAGATTTTAGAGCTCATTTAAAAGAAACCTTGACTTACAGTGAAAGTTTAAGTGAGAAAGACCATATTATTATAATATCACATGTATAATGCAAATCAGTGCTTACCACATTGCCTGTATCTTTTAAAATGAAAGATTTGAGAACATATGCTGCCTGCAATGTGGTGATAATGAAGATGCATTGAAATACTCTATTGAAAAAGCATGCACAAGTAGTAATGAGTCTTTCTGCTAGCATTTCATGAAAAGGAGGCCCTAGGTCATGTTTGTAATATCTGTACTTTCCAAAGGGATTCCAGTGGTCTCATGTAATACCTGGTAAAGCCTTTACCTTGCATAAAAGGAGAGAATATGTATTTCTCCCGGATTTTGAAAGGTACCTGATAAATTACATTTCCCTCCAGGTTACCAGAAAATGACATCAACACAATTTTTTCTTACAAAGTTAAAGACAATCATTGCATTGAAGAGGAAAAGAGTATTTTTCTTGATTAGACTTCAAAGGATGTATTAAATCAAAATTAATGTTGTAAGTCTGGGTTAAATTTTCTCTTAGGGAAGGAATTACATTAAAAACCTCCAGGAACATTAGTAGCTAGAAATAAGATTTATTTTCACTTAGGAAGCTATAGTAGTATGTATCACAAAGTACTTAGGCATCTTGATAACTTCGCAGTCTCTCATTCATAATATTCAGAATATCTAATTTAAATAGGAAAATACAGAATAAACTCAATATTTTCTATATGCCAATTACTGGACTAAAAATTTCTGTGCATGTATTATTAATCATCATCATCCTGTAATATAGTAATGTTTTAATCAACTTTATTGAGCTATAGTTTACATATACATTTTTTTGTTTTTGAGATGGAGTCTCGCTCTGTCGCCCAGGCTGGAGTGCAGTGATGCAATCTCAGCTCACTGCAACCTCCGCCTCCTGGGTTCAAGTGAGTCTTTTGCCTCAGCCTTCTGTAGGTGGGACTACAGGTGTGCATTACCACACGTGGCTAATTTTTTGTATTTTTAGTAGAGACAGGGTTTCACCATTTTGGCCAGGCTGGTCTCGAACTTCTGATCTCAGGTGATCCGTCCACCTCGGCCTTCCAAAGTGTTGGGATTACAGGCATGAGCCACCGTGCCTGGCCTTATAGTTTACATATGCTAAGTATAACCATTCTAACTGTGCAAGTCAATGCATTTTAGTAAATGTATATACCCATGCAACTACTATCACAATAATAATAGAGAATATCTTCATAATTGCAAAATATTCTTTTGTGCCCACTTTGTAGTCAATCCTTTGCCTCTATCTTCACCCCCTGGAAACTACTGATCTACTTTCTGTCACTATAATTTTGTCTTTTCTGGAATTTCAAATAAGTGGAATTGTAATATAAGTAGTCTCTTTTTTTTACACAGCATAATGCTTTCAGATTAATCCATGTTGTTTCATGTATCAGTAATTCATATCCTTTCATTGTTGAGTGATGTTCCATTGTAAGGATGTACTGTAATATGTTTATACATATACTCACCAGTTGATACATATTAAGGTTGTTTTCATTTTTTGACTATTATGGATAAAGCTGCTTTGAAATATAATGTAAAAGTATTTGTATAAATGTTTAGTTCTCTTGGGTAAATACCTAAGTGGGGCATTGGATTTTATAATGATTGTACCACATTAAATTCCAAACAGCAATGTATGAGATTTCCAGTTGCTCCTCATCTTTGTCAACACTTTGTCTTTTCAATTTTAGCCACTCTAAAGAGTGTGTATTCATAACTCATTGTGGTGTTCACCAGCATTTCCCTGATGTGGTAGCCAGTTTCCAAGATGGCACCCAGTGGTCCTCATCTTCTGGTATTTATGCTTTTGTGTAGTCCAGCCCCATAATAAATGTGGATGACCTGTGTAACCAATAGAAAATTGCTGGAATAACAACTGAGTAACTTATGAGGACAGCTCATAAAAGACTTTGTAGTTTCTATCTTGTTCACTTTCAGACCACTTATTCTAGGAAAAACCAGCTATCATATCATGAAAACACTCATGCAGCACTATGGAGAGATCTATGCCATGAGGAATTAAGGCCACCTGCCAATAGCTAGCACTAATTTGCCAGTTATGGGAGTCATCCATCTTGGAATTGGATCCTCCAGTCCCAATCAAGTCTTATGATATAGCCCTGGCCACCATCTTGACTGTAGTGTCATGAAAATTTCTGAGTCTGAACCACCCAGCTAAATGACTCCTTGATTCTTGACGTATGAAAACTGTGTGAGGTAACACAAGTTTATTGTTGCTTTAGTCTGTTAAATTTTGGGGGTAATTTTTTATGCAGAAATAGGCAAATAATATAGATTTTGGTACTTGGAGGTGGCTACTACTATAATTCCTAAACTGTGGGAGTGCCATTGGCACCAGGCAGTAGGTGAAAGGTGGGAAGACTGAGGGGAATGTCAGTGAAAGCTTATTGACAGAACTCTGATGGCCTTTGAGGAGGCTGCTGGTAGGGTATATAGGAATGTGAAGTAGGCAGAATTCTAAGGTGGCCCTCAAGAGTCCTGGCCACGAATGTGTTTTGCATAATCACCCCATTGAATGCCAGCAGGACCTGTGTGTATGATAGTACATTACCACCAGAATTATGTTACAGTATATAGCAAAAGGGATTTTGCAGATATAATTAAGGTGCCTAATTAGTTGACTTTGAGTTAATAAAAGTGGAAATTATCCTGGGTAGGCCTGACCAAAACACATGAGTCTTTTAAAGACAGAAACAGCAGCAACAGAGATTCTTCTGCTGGCCTTGACAAAGTGAACTCGCATGTTTTCAGAGGTCCTACAGGCAGCATAGGGAAAATATTCTGGGTAGAGAGCACAACATGGGCAAAATGAGGAGACTTGAAAGTGTATAGTCTGTCTGTGTGTAGTACGGCTAGTAGGAAGAGTTACAGGAGACACCAGCTGAGAGGTATAGACCGTCCTAGGGAGCTGGACTGTCTCTACTGGCAGCAGAGGGGAGCTGTAAGCAGGGAAATGATATTACCATCATCTTTAGAGAGTACTTTCTATGAGCCAGGAACTAGGCTAAGAACTTGAGTGCATTATCTTGTCTAATCTATTAATATAACAGTACTACATGAAAAAGTTACTATCATTATTAGCACTTTACTGAGGAGAAAACTCAATCTTGGGAAACATGCCCAAACCCAGCAGGTGATAGCTCAGAATTTGAATTTCATCTAACACCCAAAGCTATTCTGCAAATAATTTCTAGATCATTTTACCTAAAAGAGAGTAAGAATAATTATAAGAATAGTTCTAGCAGTGTTATAGAATAGGGATTGAAGAAAGGCCAGGCAAGGAGCCTGCTCAGGCTATTATAAGGGTTTTGAGGAAAGATGATGAGGGCCTTAAACATATTTTCAGTGCTTGCTCTGCTGTGTTCTCTGTAGCCCATATTTGGTTTGTTACTTGTTGGAGCCTTCAGGAGCCTCTGTAAAATGAGGACAGTAGTGGTGCGGACATCATAGGGTTGGTGAAAGGATTAAATGAAAAAAAATGTCTGTCAATCACTTGGCACCACGTCTGCGATGTAGCTGGCCCTTAATATACACAGAAGTTTACAAGGTATTTAATAAATATAAAGAGGTTCACTCCAAGAAATTTTATTAAGTACTTAATAACGTGTGCTTTGAATTGTACACATGGGTACAACAGCGAACAACATGAGCAGGTAAGCAAGTGAACAAACAATTTTAAGTGCAATAACTGCGTGTAAGACAAAATGGAAGATGCTAATTTTCAGCTCCGGTAAGGAAATTTTTGAAGTATTTTTCTATATCTTTAGGTAATAACCTTCAGATAAGTTAATTTAATATAAATTCAGATAAAATATGTTTACAAAACTAAGAGAGAAACCAAAATGAAACACCCAGTTAGGATTCCGAATCTCGCCTCCCGAGGTTAGTCCTGCCTGCCCCTCACGACTCCTCCTCCGCCATAGCCACACCTCTTTTGGGTTTACAGTGCAGTATCGCCTCGGCCTCATTCTAGGGCTGTCCTCTCCTGGATCCCAGCGGAGGATCATTTGCTCGCGAGAGTTCCTCCGTCTAGCTGCTCACAAGGCTGCTGCAGGAAACTAAGGTAAGAAAATTGCCGAGACTTAGCTCGACCACACTCCCTGAGGCCCCGCCCCTCCTCTCTGGCCCTCCTCTTAGCACCCCTCCCCAGCGTCGCACGTGCAGTTGTTGTGGTTTACGTCACGTGTTCCCGGAAGTGCAAGACAGGCCCGCCTCAAATATGGCGACGCCCACCGCACGAGGACGCTGTCAGCCTCTGGTCTGACTTGGTGGCCTTGACGAGGTCTGCGGTACCATGGACCGGCCAGGATTCATGGCCTCGCTGGTGGTGAGTGCGGGGCGGTGGGGTGGGTTGCTTGGAGTGCCGACATCCGGCACTGGAGCCCGTGGGGGTGCTCTGCTCTGTCTTCCGGTTTTGCGCGTTGGACTGTCCTCAGGTTACTAGCAGCCAGGTCTGAGAGGTAGCGCGGGGCTCCCAGGCCACAGGCCGGCCAGGTGTTAAGGCGACGCCTGTATTGCCAGGTCGTAAGGGACAGGCTGGGGAACGAGGGTGTACTTGACTCGTTGTCTTTTGCACACTCATTTACTTAAAAGAAAAAAGAGCTAACATGCACTGTTAACTACTTTTAAATAGTATAGCTACTGTAGAGGTGTTGAGAATTAAATGTATGTATATAATACAACAAAAAAACCTTACTCAAGTCGCTCACAGCCTTTCTATTCAATACTACGTTTGTCATTTTGCTGCATCTCTTTTCAGTCTTAGAAAATGGCATGTCCATCTGTTCATTCAATACATAATATGCTTTTTCTGCTCCAAGCCTAGGTTTTGAAGGTATATTGATGAGCGCACATAGCCCATCAACGATGTGGAGTCAGTAGACAGGCTTAGTATTTAATTCGGTAGCAGAAAACAACGAGAATCAACATAAAAAAACAAACAAACAAAAAAAAAAACAGAACGTCTTTTACCAAATATTTTGGAGCCTCTGGTAGGGGTTACTAGATATAGCAGTTAACAAGACACAGATTGGCTACCTACGTTTTCATTGTGTGGGAATGGGCAGAGACAGACAATAAATAATTTTTAAAATTATTTTCATGGGGTAAATGGAGGCCCGTAGTGCTTTATTAGTTACTCAGTTTTGGTGTTGCAGGTGTTGAGGATAACCTGGTGAACAAGATAGAGCTGCTCCTAAGGGTCAGGTGTTGGAGACAAAATAGTAAAATGACTGTTGGGATAAATAACAGGTGGGCTAGGTTCAGGGTGTTATGGGAATATATGGAAGAAAGGGATGTCTTAGCCAGACTTGTAGGATGATGGCTTTAAATCTAGATTTGTTGAAACTTGTATAAGCTACCTTTTAGAAATGTAAAGAAATAATGTTACCACTTTCAAGGAGCTTTCCTGTCTAGCTGGTGAGACAGCAGTAGTAGTTTGTCAAATAACGTTCCTGCGCCAGGAACTGGGGTAAGGTCTTTACCTACCTTATCCAATTTGATTCTCAGAGCAATTGAAGCCTTATCCTAGTTTTCCAAATGAGGGAACTGGGATACCAAGAAGTTGGAGAACTAGTTCAAAGTCACACAAGTGAGGTCCATTTCGTGTGTGTAAGTTTTGCAGCTTATGTTCCAACCCAGGTGATGTCACCTGGGAGTCCATGCCCTTACCTGATTCTTGATACTCTCTCTGAAGTCAGCAAAGGTTGCAGTTGCTAAAAACCAGGTGAGTGCTGCAGTTAACAAATATATGATTAATTAAAGTATGATACAATACACATGCAGTATACTTTTTTCCCCCAATGTATTTATAGAGGATAAAATTAGGATCAATAGGTGGAAGTTTCAAAAAACTAGATTTCATTCCAGGTGGAGGAAAAATATTTTATTTATTCAGCACACAATTTATCTGCCATGGATTCTGCCCACTGGGTACTGTGGTAGGATTTGTAGATACAGTGGCAGATAAGCAAAACTCCATCTCAATTAGGGAAGAAAGGCCAACACACAGACAGTTGCAGTGAATGATAAGTGCTATCAAAGAAACAAACTGAAGATGTGACAGAGGGAAATATCGGTGAACCTCTTAGATGGAGTGACCAAGGAAAGCCATGAAGCGGTGACATTTAAGCTAAGACGTAAAGATGGGAAGGGGCTTGAATTTTTAATGATCAGAGTGGGAGGTTCAGTTATGGGGAATAGCTCATGTGTAAAGAGCTTAGCATATTCAAATGATGAGGCCTAATAGATAAGGATAGCATGTCAGGGGATGGTATTGGAGGGGTAGGCAAAGCCAGCTGCGTTGGAGCTTTGTGGGCTAGGGAAAAGAATTTGGATTTCATTTGAAGTGTAATGGAAGCCATTGAAATGTTTTATTATCAAAGTAGTACAGAAATGGAGTGGCTAATTTTTAACATCTTGGAGTGCCTTTGAGACAGGGTGAATACTCCTGAAGGAGTTTGATTTTGCTTACTGCTGTGTTACCAGTACCTGGCACTATGTAAGCACTCAGTACTACTTTGAATGAATGAAAAGCCTAGATGATTGCTGAAGTCTTGAAACTTAGATTTGAATAATTAAATGAGATAACATTAAACATGCAGAACAGAGCCAGGCAAGTAGCAGACACTGAAATGTTCCCTTCCTAAAGCTTCATGAAGAGGACTGAATAAGGGGAGAGCCTCTGGGATGTTGGTTTTCATTTGGAGTACAGAGTGGGCTATTGAGAAACAGCCCTCAAAGAGTACACTGATCAATGCATAATTTTAGAAAAGCAACTGGAACTAAGTATGAGAAACCTAAAGATACTTATAACATTTAACTTAGTGAAGGCAGTACAAAACTACTAAAACATGGGACAAAAGGGGAAGAATTAGGCAAGCAATGGGAAACCCATTTCTTAGACTAGCCTGGAACCATTAAAAATATTGCTTGTGAAGAGAATGTATTGTAATTACATGGAAAATGTTTATGAGATCAAGAGAAAACAACATTGCATGTATGTATATTTGCTTGTGTCTAATTAAAGCTGTGTTAAAACCTGTTGCATTCATGGGGGGGAAAAAAGCCAGATTGAAATGTGCCAAAATAACACTAAGTATTTTTGGTGGTAGAATTACATTGTGTTAGTCTTTTCTCACACTGCTAAAAAAGACATACCGAAGACTGAGTAATTTATAAAGGAAAAAGTCTTAACTTACTCAGAGTTCCACATGGCTGGGGAGGCCTCACAATTGTGCGGAAGGTAAGTGAGGAACAAAGTCACGTCTTACATGGTGGCAGACAAGAGAGCGTGTGCAGGGGAACTCCCCTTTACAAGACCATTCAGATCTTGTGAGACTTATTCACTATCACCAGAATAGTGTGGGAAAAACCCTTCCCTGTGATTCAGTTACCTTCCACCAGGTCCCTCCCACAACACATGGGAATTATGAGAATGACAATTCAAGATGAGATTTGGGTGGAGGCACAGAGCCTAACCATATCATTCCACCCTGGACCCTTCCAAATCTCATGTCCTCACATTTCAAAACCAATCATGCCTTCTCAATAGTCCCCTAAAGTCTTAACTCATTCCAGCATTGACTCAGAAGTCCTCAGTCCAGAACCTCATCTGAGACAAGGCAAGTCCCTTCTGCCTATGAGCCTGTAAAATCAAAAGCAAGTTAGTTACTTCCTAGATACAATGGGGTTAAAGGTATTGGATAAATACACCTATTGCAAATGGGAGAAATTGGCCAAAATGAGGGGGCTATAGGCCCCATGCAAGGCCAAAATCCAACAGGGCAGTCAAATCTTAAAGCTCTGAAATGATCTCCTTTAACTCCATGTCTCACATCCAGGTCATGCTGATGCAAGAGGTGGGTTCCCATGGTCTTGGGCAGCTCTGCCCCTGTAACTTTGCAGGGTACAGCTCCCCTCCTGGCTGCTTTCATGGGCTGGCATTCAGTATCTGTGGCTTTTCCAGGCATAGGGTGCAAGCTGTCAGTGGATCTACCATTCTGGGGTCTGGAGGACAGTGGCCTTTTTCTCACAGCTCCACCAGGTGGTGCCCTGGTGGGGACTCTGTGTGGGAACCCTCTATTGGGGCAGCCATATTTCCCTTCCACACTGCCCCAGCAGAGATTCTCTAGGAGAGCTCTGTCCCCGCAGCACACCTCTGCCTGGACATCGTGGCATAACCATATATCCTCTGAAATCTAGGCAGAGGTTCCCAAACCTCAGTTTTTGTCTTCTCCACACCCACAGAACCAACACCATGTGGAAGCTGTGAAGGCCTGGGGCTTGCATCCTTCGAAGCCATGGCCTGAGCTGTACCTTGGCCCCTTTAGCCATGGGTGGAGTGGCTGGGACACAGGGCACCAAGTCCTGAGACTGTGCAGAGCAGGGGGGCCCTGTACCCATCCAGGAAACTATTTTTTCCCCCCTAGGCCTGTGAGCCTGTGATGGGAGGGACTTCCATGAAGGTCTCTGACATGCCCTAAAGACATTTTCCCCATTGTCTGTCTTGTCAGTTAACATTTGGCTCCTGGTTACTTATGTAAATTTCTGTGGCCAGCTTGAATTTCTCTCCAGAAAGTGGGGTTTTCTTTTCTACTGCATTATCAGCCTGCAAATTTCCCAAATTTTTATGCTCTGTCACCTCTAGGATGCTTTGCCACTTAGAAATTTCATCTGCCAGATACCCTAAATTATCTCTTTCAAGTTCAGAGTTCCACAGATCTCTAGGGGAGGGGCGAAATGTTGCCAGTCTCTTTGCATAGCAAGAGTGACCTTTATTCCAGTTCCCAATAAGTTCCTCATCTCCATCTGAGACCCCCTCAGCCTGGATTTTATTGTCCATATCACTGTCAGCATATTGGTCAAAGTCATTCAACAAATCTCTAGAAGTTTCCAAAGTTTCCCACATCTTCCTGTCTTCTGAGCCCTCCAGACTCTTCCACCGTCTGCTTGTTACCCAGTTCCAAAGTCACTCCCACATTTTCAGGTATCTTGACAGTAGTACCCTACTCTGGGTACCAATTTACTGTATTAGTCTGTTCTCATGCTGCTGATAAAGACATAACTGGGACTGGGTAATTTATAAAGGGAAGAGGTTTAATGGACTCACAGTTCCACATGGCTGGGGGCGCCTCACAATTATGGTGGAAGGCCAAGGAGGAGCAAAGTCATGTCTTACATGGCTGCTGATGAGAGCATGTGCATGGAAACTCCCCTGTATAAGACCATCAGATCTTGTGAGACTTACTAGCACCAGAACAGAATGGGAAAGACCTGCCCCTGTGATTCAGTTACCTCCCATTGGGTCTCTTCCACAACATGTGGGAATTACAGGAGCTACAATTCAAGATGAGATTTGGGTGGGGATCCAGAGCCAAACCGTATCATATGTGTTCTTTTCTTTTTCTGAGACAAAGTCTTGCTCTGTTGCCCAGGTTGGAGTGCAGTGGTGCTGTCTGGGCTCAAGTCATCCTCTCACCTCAGTCAGCCTCCTGAGTAGCTGGAACTAGAGGTATGCACCAACCATGCCTAATTTTTTTTTTTTTTTTTTTTTTTTTTGTGGGGATAGAGACAGGGTCTTGCTGTGTTGCCAGGTCTTGAACTACTGGCCTCAAGCAATCCTCTTGACTTGGATTCAAAGTGTTGGGATTACAGACATGAGCCTCTGAGCCCAGCCGGCATTGTTCTTACCATTTTTCAAAAATTATTTTTGTAGAGAAAGCTTTCACAGGCATGAGACACCACACCTGGCTGACCCTAATTTTGTCAAAACATTAAAAATGCTTTGGCTATATATAGGTGAAAAACTGCAAAGCTGGTGTTTATTTAGTGCACTGTAATTTAAAATATTAGAAACATTAATACTTTAATTTTTTAGGTATTAAAACCTTATCAACAGTAGTTTGAACATTTGCTTGTGCTCTCATTTAAGTATTACAGAGGAATCATCTTTTTATGTCTTGGCAAGTTGTCATACTGCTTTCTCAGTTTGGATCAACTTCTAACATTTTTTTGTGCTTTCAATGTTGTGAGTTTCTTTAATGTGAAGACTTGCTGGCATAACTTACTCTGGGACATTTTTATCCTTTTCATCACAACTACTTTCCTCATTTATATTAAGTTTGCTCTCACTTTCTCTGGTTACTTATCTAAATTAATGACAGCAATGTGAGTATTTCCATGGCCAGCTGTTTCTTCTGTACCACCATTTATGTTTGATTTTTATTTAACTTCATGTTACCACTTTTCATTTCTTTACACTTTCGTCTTTGTTAATCAGTTTTCTCTTTTTGTAAAATGCCATGTGCATTTATTACTTGAAGATAAGGAGGTGACACAGCTATATGCTTTGCTGTCTGTGCATGAACTGAGTAATAGTCAGTGACTTCTGTTAATTGCATTGTGATTTGTAGACTGAACAGGTGGTAAGTTTTACACTTTATCCAGTTACTCACAGTCAATATGCTGGGGTAACTGAAATTTGACCTGGGTTGTTGGGAGATTCATGTTATTTAAGTAAACCATGGTAACTGGAATTCTTGTATGTAGGTACCATGCAAAGTGAGGACTGCTTGTAATTTTTTTTTTTTTTCTGTTTTTAGTGAGGTGATTTTTGGTTGGTGGTGTCATCTGGGGAGCTTTTTCATAATACTTGGGTGTCTTCTCACTGAACCTACCCTTTTGCTGAGAACTACTGGCAGGCAGTAGGAGAGCTGAGGGGAACAATATAGGTTATGATGCCAGAGATTCTTGAGTGGAGTGAGGAAAGGTAATACGAATGAAGTATTGGGTATACTATTAAAGGAGGTTTTCTCTTTTGTTGTTTTTGTTGTTTTGCCTCAAATCTTTTCTGGATAGTGGCCTCCTAGTTTTCAATGTGGAGTAAAGGACAGTTGGTAACAGATAAGAAAATATTAACTCCAAATTTGTAAGAAATTGAGAAATATGCTCCTCTTTCTTAGGACTTGTGTGACTTGTTTCTTTTTGGCGTTTATGTCAGAGTGAGCAAGTCTTCTCTCTTTGCTTGCTTTTGTGTTGAGCAAGAAATTACCTAATAACAAGTATATTCTAAATTTTGCTCAGCCAGTGGAGCATGCAGAGCACTGCTTGTAGACCACCAATCATGCAAGAACCACAGTTGAAAACCATCACTGTGAAGCACTTTTTGTGTGTATGTGCATCTCTAGTACCCAGAGATCGGCGTACCTTTCTTTCTGATTTTTCTTTCTGTTTAAGAAAGGTGTATGTGGAAAATTTTAGTATTTGATAATTTAGCTGTAAATGACTTGTTAATGTGCTTTTGTTACCACTTCCAAACCCTACTACTACATGTTGAAAGTTGCTTTAATTATTCTTTTTTTTGTAATATAGACAAAATTCAAGTAACATTAATTCAGTTCCAAATAAAGGAAAGATAAAAGTTACACCCACAATTATCTTACCTCCCCAAATCAAGTGTCTTTTACATGCTTAACCAGGTATAGTTGTTGGCCTTTGCTCTATTGTTTGGGGTTAAATGCCTCAAAAATGTAATCCCCCACCTTCATGGATTTCGAGTCTAGTAGAAGGCAGATGTTAAACAAAACTTAATTATATAATTCCAAGTGGTGGTAAAATTTAACTGTTTACTGGGCACTTTAAAAGTGCTTATGCAACTTTTTTATATAGCTATGGTTATATAGGTACAATTTTATATTTTACGTTAAAAAACTAAATATAAACTCAAGTACAAGAATCATAAAGCAATGTGAACACTAGTATTTCTCTTAAATTTTTGAAGTTGATGCTGAATGTTCTGTTATGCATCACATGATTTGCTTTCTGATGAGTCAGTTCACTGAGGATTCTTGTCCAGAGAGGAGAATTTGAGAAGAGTTTTTAATTCATTATTGCTACTGAAAAACTTGAATTTACAGATTTTAATATATGAATTTGTCAATTGAGTTTAATACAGGAATGTAATCTTCAGTCTTTGGTAAAGTATTGTTTAGGCTTTTGCATGGTTTTTAGTATTTGCATGTCAGTGTTGGTACCAGCAAACTTTGAAGGATGTTTATAGTAACATAATTCTAAATATAATAGTTCCTGTTCATTGAAAATTGATTAAGGGCCAGGCATTTTGCTAACCATATAACAGGTTCATCTAATTGTGTTTAGTTCTCATTTAATGTTATTTAACTCTCAAAAACTCTATGACATATAGGTACTCTTTTATCTGTTTCTTGTGTCAAGAAACACAGACTTAGATTAAATTGTTTTCCTAAGAAGACTGATATGGTTTGGCTGTGTCCCCACTCAAAATCTTAATGAATTGTAATCCCCATAATCCCCGTGTGTCAAGGATGGGACCAAAAGGTGGACATAATTGGATCATGGGGAGAGTGTCCTTCATGCTTTTCTTGTGATAGTGAGTCTCATGAGATCTTACGGTTTTATAAGTGTCTGGCATTTCCCCTGCTTGCACTCACTTTGTCCTGCTGGCCTATGAAGAAGATGCCTGCTTCTCCTTTGCCTTTTGCCATGATTGTAAGTTTCCTGAGGCCTCCCCAGCAATGCGGAACTGTGAGTCAACTAAACCTCTTTTCTTTATACATAACCCAGTCTCAGGTATTTCTTCATAGCCGTGTGAGAACAGACTAATGTAAAGACCAAGTTGAGATTGAAGCCAGATCTGTTTGATGCCAAAGCTGTGTTGTTAGGTAATACTTAATTTGAAAGAATTCCTAGAGAAATGGAAGAATAATCAAGTCAGATTCTAGAACCATTATTATTGTACCCTTGAGGTTAGCCTCATTAAACAAAACTGAATGTCACAGTTCTTTCCATTAGGAAGTAATAATAAGCAGAGATTTCTGGAGAAGTCCCCTTAAATATTCCACAAAGCTGTCAGGGTAGCTGGGGAATGCTGGGAAGACTAGCAGCAGATAGCTAACCCTGGCTTTTGGTTGTCACAAGTGCTGTGGCAGGCCAGAACAGGGACCACTGAGCAGTACTTGACTCCAAGATTTCTTCTGAACATTTCATCTTTTTACAAAGTGTAATCTCACGCCACATTTCTGTTCTAACAACCCTGCTACATAAGATGCACTGGGTTAGATATTTAGGAAGACAGAGGTGACTGACTGATTTGGCTTCTACTCTGAAGGATCTTAATGTCTGATATGATGGTTAGTACCAAAAGTGAAATATAAACATTATATGGTAGTGTCAAGGACATAGCATTTAATTCTGAGTAGAAGATTGGGGAAGGCTTTATAAGGAATGTGGCATTGGGTTGCAGCTTTAAGAACGAAGAGGATTTGGCAGGGGTATATGTGCACACATTTGCACGTATGTATGTAATGGGGTGGAGGCGATGGTGGTCTGCTGGGTGCAATAGGCAGAAGACAAGGATAAGAAGGGCATTTTAGGCTGAGGAAAACCTAAGCAAAAGCACAGGAATGAGAAGTTTCAGAACACGGCTGGGCACAGTGGCTCATGCCTGTAATCCCAGCACTTTGGGAGGCCAAGGCATGCGGATCACCTGAGGTCAGGAGTTTGAGACCAGCCTGGCCAACATAGTGAAACTTCATTTCTACTACAAATATAAAAATTAGCTGAGCATGGTGGCGTGTGCCTGTAGACTCAGCTGCTCCAGAGGCTGAGGCAGGAGATTTGCTTGAACCTGGGAGGCAGAGGTTGCAGTGAGCCGAGATTGCACTGCTGCATTCCAGACTGGGTGACGAGCAAGACTCCGTCTCAAAAAAGAAATTGTTTCAGGACATGTTTGAGACATTTGAGTAGGCAGATTGGTTGAATCTCCAAGGTCTATTGAGGGTGCACCATGAAGCTGCAGAGGAGGTAGCTTAGGGTTTTTAGTTACCATTTGCTGAGTGGCTTCTGTATATCAAATACAACCAGGAAATTAGAGATTTGTTTTTTCCAGGGGAAGCATTAATTTTGAATGGCTTAACTTTTATATATTTGTAATGTTCATTACAAAACTTGAGCAAATAAAAAATTAACAAGATAGTAATAATATTTCTCATCCTGAATCTCTTTCCACAGAGGGTTAACTTCTAGCAATTTACTATCTATGCTTCCAGACTTCAAATTATGCACATACAAATAGTTACACATTTTAAAAGATATATAGCATATATTGTTTTACAGCTAATTTGATTAAGAATATAATGTATGTTTCTGTGCCAATAAGTATGGGTTGACCTCACTTTTTTTTTTTTTTTTTTTAAATTAGAGACAGGATCTTGCTCTGGTGCCCAAGCTAGAGTGCAGTGCAGTGGCGTGATCATAGCTTACTGCAACCTCAAACTCCTGGGCTCAAGTGAGCCTCCCACCTTAGCCTCTTAGCAGCTGGGACCACAGACATGAGTCACTGCACCCAGCCTACCTTGTTGTTCTTCTCCCGACCCCCACGGAGTGGCAAGATGAAAATTGCATTCAAGCAATTCTCCTGCCTCAGCCTCCCGAGTTGCTGGGATTACAGGTGCCCACCACTACACCTGGCCGATTTTTGTATTTTTAATAGAGACAGAGTTTCACTATGTTGGCTAAGCTGGTCTCAAACTACTGACCTCATGATCCACCTGCCTCAGCCTCCCAAAGTGCTGCAATTACAGGCATGAGCCACCGCGCCTGACCTACCTGTTGTTTTAAAGGCTATGTACCAATTTATTATTTGGGTCTAACTTAATTTACTTAAGACCCCAGTGGAGGAATTTTTAGGTTGTTTTCAATTTTTTCCTATTACAGAAATGCCATAGTAGACATTCTTGTATATTTGTGCACTTATTTCTGTGGAAGAAATGCTTAGAAATAAAATAACTGGATCAAAGGGTTTGATAATTTAAAATGTTCATTTTGCCAAATTGTCCTCTGGTAGATTCTGGTAATGTTTTTGTCAATAGTGCCCATACTCGTTCTTCATATTTTTAATTTTTTCCAATTTAATTGGGAAAATATTTTGTTTTTATTTGGTAACTTAGGAAGCATATTTTCATATTTTTGTTAGTCATTTATATTTTTCTTTTGTGAATTACCTAGTTCTGTCTTTTGCTATTTTTGAAAAAAATTAAATACCTTTTTAAGATTGATTTGTAATGCCTTCTAAAATAGAAATAGTAACCCTTTGTTAGAGGCATTGAGTGCCCCCTATTAATATGTGCTGGTGCTGGGAACATATTAGTAAACAAAACAGATAGAAATCTTATGGTTTAATTGGACAGGTACTGAACAAATGGTCAGAGGCAAAACTATGTAATTAAAATTGTGTTCAGTGCTTGGAAACAAGAGGCTATAAACCTGAACTAGAAATTAGAGGGCACCTGTACAAAGTCCTTGAAATGTGGAAGATTAGATGGTTTAGAGGAAAAGATCCAGGCGGCAAGAAAGGACTGAGCAAAGGGCATATAGTGCAAGTTTTGGGAGTTGGAGGGGCTCCAGAACTTCCAGAACCTGAAAGGCCGTGCTAGGGTTTTCTTCTTCATCCTCAGCATTGTTGGAAAGTTTGGAAGATTTATAGGCTGGAGAGTGGCAAGATGAAATTTGCATTTTTATGAAAATGATGGGTACAGAGAGGCAGTGAGCACTGCAGGGAGAATGAATGAGAAGTGGGGAAGGCGACAGGTGTGTCAGAAAGCAGAGGTGGCAGCTCTGCAGTGAGGAAGATGGTGGTTCACGTCATGGGTGGCCACTTCATTGGGGAAGAAACAGCATGGCAGGGGAATGTTTCCTTTGAGAAGCGATGTTAATGTTATTGTAACCGGGTTTTTTCTTGGGTGCTGGTGAGGCACAGCTCCCCGAGAGAAAGCTGTGAGTTCTTGGTGTCCAATCTCTTAAAAGAATAAGCGCACTGCAGGTGCGCCATACGCTCGTAAAAGTAAATATGGGACCCAAGAAGTGTTGCAGAAAGGTGATTTTATTTAGGTAGAGGAAAGAGAAGGAGCGAGAGACTTCCATGAAGAGTGTGGAAGGGGATTCTAGAGGGGAAAATCCCAGCGGGGAAAGGGAGCTCGCACCATGTGGGAGGGGATTCCAGAGAGCTGGAAATCCGGTGCCCGTGAGGGAGCAGGGGAATTTCTCCCGGGAGAAATTCCCCCTTCCCGAGTTCCTCTGGCTAATGAAAGGAGTTCCTTTAAACTTCCGCTGGGGTGATTGGCTCTTAGTTTCTTCCTGCGCTGGCGAAATTCAAACATAAACCCTTAAATCTCCCAGATGGAGAGAGATGGGAGCGGGGCATGGCACTGGGAAATGCTTGCTCTTAAAACTACGCCCCCTCGCGGACGCAGAAAGAGAACAATGCCTCATTATGGCTGGTTCTTAGCTGCCGTTTAGGCCCGTGGCCTGTGTTGATTTTGCTTAGTTACATTACACAGATGCTTTGGTTTTGTCCTAGAGGGGAGCAGTGATGCTTTTTTTGTGGTGGTGTGCCCTCCTCCTTTTGAGAAAAAAAGCTTCATAGCATGTAATTCTGACCTTTCACTTCTCAGAGTAATTCTAGAGCAATAATTCGGTGCTTCCTCTCTACAGCCTAGAATGTCATACATTTTTTAACTTAAGATAAAGACATGTATTTTATCTATATGATACTGAGATCTCAATACATTGTGATGCTCTAGCAAGGTTTGCTGGTTATCTGGGTTATGTTCTATTTATTTGGATTTTTTCCTAGTTAGAATTTTTCAGTATAAGCTACCATAAATTATGAATCTAATCACTTGCCTGATAACCTTCTGATAAATGATTATAACAAAATAAAATTTTCAGGCTGAAGAAGGAAAGTTTGATAGAGTTTTTTATAATTAGGTTGTTATTGGCTTACATATTTTGTGCATCATTACATACAAAACAATACTGATATAAGATTATAGGCATTCCTTAAAGTTTTTATCTAAATCTGAAATACATGGTTGTGTGGCTAAATATATTCTTATTCCTCATGTTGTCTGTTGATTTTTTTTTTTTGTCTCATAAATTTAAACGACATTTGAGTTATATAGAAGTTTGAAATCCATAGAAGGGATTAGTAATTCTTGAGACATGTTTTACCAGACAAGTAGATTGAATCTGGTCATTTTTTTCCTCAGAAGATAAGAATTGTGATGAAAGAAGGGTTAGAGAATCAATATATGTAAAGTAGCCAACTAAATTAAAAGAATAATTAACTTATTGATTAAAATTTAGCAGTAGATAGCACTTCTCTGAATCCTAAGATTAACGAGAACATTAGGTGAAGTGCAGCATGTTTTTAAAGAATCTAGTCACATGAAACATTCTCACCAGGATTTTATTCTCTCTGTATTTTGAGAAAATGAGGAGGCAGGCAAAATATTTGCTTACCAAATTGTTGTTAGAGATAAGGTCTTCCTATGTTGCCCAGGCGGGAGCATGGTGGCTATTCATGGGCACAATCATACCTCACTGTAATCTCAAACTCCTGCCTCAGCCTCCCAGGTAGCAGGGATTACAGGTACATACCACCATGCCAGTCTCTACTTACTGAATTTTATAAAAATCCTGAAACAAGAAGTAAGGAGAGTTTTGAAGAGCGGCCTTTTTACTTTCCTACTGTACTTGTGAACTTTTTCCTATGGCTTAGGGAAGACCACCTTTAGATCCAGAAAGAAGTCCCATATTATTGGATATTCTTTTGGTACTACGTGGTTTCTCTCCTGGCACATCTCTGCCCTTTTGGGGATGTCTTCTTAGGTCATTTGCAGAGTAGAACTTTAGGGCCTTTGGGCCTCTTTCATGTCTTTGGGCTGATCATAAAGTATAGTATTAAACTTGTAGAAATGTACTTCTCTATTGTAAATTAATTTTTCATAATTAACCTGTGCTAATTAATTTGAAAATAGGTATTGGATTTATCATTAAAGTATTTCATTTTTCCAGTTAACTTCTGGGATGGTTTTATGATGAGTGATTAGTAAAGCAGATAGTATTTGCTAGGTACCAAGCTTTGTAGCACCTGAACTTTTGTAAACTCAAAGGATGGAAACAATCAATCAATTTGAACTTGGCTTGTGTGTTTGAATAATACTGATTGTTTTGTTTTCCTTTATCATGAAATGTGTAGTTTAAAAATGTATATTTTTACTTTTTGAATAGGTAATGTATTCACATGGTTCATAATTCAAAATACAGCAAAACCTAGCAATTCAGTTAAAAAATTAGTATGTAGGAAACAGTTTCCTCTTTATAGTGCTTCTGTCTGCCTACTGTAAACTGATTTTGACTCATATCTTTAAATGATGCCTTTAGATCTGTGTGATCTTTTTGTCAGAACAAATGTTATGTTTTTGTCTTTTTAACTAGTAAGTAATGCATCTGTATTGACTTTTTTGAGACCCACATTTTGAAACAACTGATGATCCTTGTGAATCTAGATCTGTATTTTAATAATCACACATGTAAGGATTCATATGTATTAACCTTTCTTTGATGCTCTTTGTGTTCATATTTTCTCAGTTTCTGTTTTCTTTGACTAGGGTGTAACCAGTTTAAAAATATTCTAGATATGCTTCACTATAATCATGAGGTACAGAGTTATTTCTTAATCATTTTTCCCCCAAAATCCATTTAGCTAGAATTAGTTTTTAAAGTACACCTTCTCCAAAGCAACATGGTATCTCTTGGGAGATGACTAGTTTGGGCCAGATTTTAATTTCCTCTAGTAATTTAGCTCCTTAAAAAAACTTATTCTTGATTTAAAAATTATCAAGGAATTTTCAAATACATTTTAAGTGGAGAGAATACTGTATGAATCCTTAGATTGTGTTTCTTAAAATACAGATCCAGATTCACAGGGATCATAAGCTGTTTCAAAATTCAAGTCTCAAAGGAGTCAATTCGGATTCACCGATTAGTTAAGGCAATAATAAAACTTTTGGTCTGATGTGAAAAGATCAAGATAAATTGTTAAATAAAAAAAAGTACAAAATAGTGCATATTGTACATCATCTTTTTAAAGAAAAGGAAACTAGAATATGTGTTCATACTTGCTTATATTTGTTTAAAGTAACTTTGGAAGGATATAACAAGAAACCAATAAAAGTGGTTACCTAAGTGATTAGGAAGAGGGTTGGAAGGAAACTTTGCACTCTTTACCTTTCTGAGGTTTATTTTTGCTCTTGCTGGCTATTTATTTATTTATTTTTAAGAGACAGGGTCTTGCTCTGTCACTTATGCTGGAGTGCAGTGGCATGATCATAGCTCACTGAACTCTTGAACTCTCAGGCTCAAGTGATCCTTATTCCTTAGTCTCTGAAGTAGCTGGAACTATAGGCATGTGCCACAATGCCCAGCTTAATTTTTTTATTTCTTGTAGTGATGAGGTTTCACTAGGTTGCATAGGCTGATCTTGAACTCCTGGTCTCAAGTGATTCTCCCTCCTCTGCCTCCCATAGTGCTGGGAGGCATGAGCTACCACATCTAGCCTTTTTTAAAAAATCATTTTTAGCTTTTTGAACCATGTGAGTACTGTATTAACAATGAATTTAAATGTTGTTTAAAATTTTTTGTATTAAAAATTGATTTAAAAAGAAAATATAAAATTTGCAACTTGAAAATACAGCTATTTTCCCAGGAAAACTTCTAGATTTAGGTTTGAAGGCCACAGAAGTTGTGGACTGAAAGGAATGAGAAATGCGCTTTAAAGACTGCCTTCTTCCTATCCTTGCCGCCAAGTGACAGAGAGCTTATTTTGTTGTAACATTTTTTTTTCTTTTTCTCCTCCCCCCTCTTTTTTTTTCAAAGGCTGGTGGGTTAGCAGGTGTTTCTGTTGACTTGATATTATTTCCTCTGGATACCATTAAAACCAGGCTGCAGAGTCCTCAAGGATTTAATAAGGCTGGTGGTTTTCATGGAATATATGCTGGTGTTCCTTCTGCTGCTATTGGATCCTTCCCTAATGGTAAAATATTATATTGCTATTCTCACTTCTGTAAAGCCAAGATAAAATGGAATTTTCAGAATGGTGTGTGGTCTTGCCCCACATAGAATTTCTTGTGTGTTGAAGCTTATCTTCTGAATTTCCTGCTTTAACCTGTTATTATATATTACTATTTTTTAAGTCAGGGTCTCACTTTGTCACCGAGGTGGGAGTGCAGTGGTGAGATAATATATCACTGCAACCTTGACCTCCTGGGCTCAAGCAACCCTCCAGCCTCAGCCCCCTAAGTAGCTGCGACTGCAGGGGTACACCACCATGCCTGGCTATTTTTTGTATTTTTTGTAGAGAATGGGTTTTGCCATGTTGCCTAGGCTGTTCTCAAACTCCTAGGCTCAAGCAATCTGTCCACCTTGGGCTTCCTAAGGGCTGGGATTATAGGCATGAGCCACTGTGCTGGACCTGACTCATTATTTTTGAGTCAAATAGTGTTATAGATTCCATTTCAGTATATTTGTAATAGGGAAAAAAGAGCAATCTTTTAAAAATGGTTTTTGTTGTTAAAATTTCCAGCTAGAATCCTTAAAGTGTTGTTTCAATATTGTGATTCCTCAGAACAATCATTCTCAACTTTGCCTGCACGTTATAATCCATTGGGAAGCCTTAAAACATACTGATGTCCTGTGTCATCCTAGAATTTTAATTAGTCCAGGTTTTGCCTGGGTATCATAAGTTTTAATAACTTCCCAGGTGACCACAGTGTGAAGCCAAGTTTGATGATGGCTGCTTTGGAGGTCTTAGAGAGCAGGTGAACTTAAGAGGCATTAAAGATTTCCGTTCTAATTAAGTTGCTCTTAGATGATGCAAGTGTTTCTCACCAATGCTCTCCTGGATACGTTCCTCCTAGCAACTTTTGTTTTGGTTCTGAAGTCATGTGACTCATGACCCTCTTATTCTTTAGTTAGTATAATCTGTTTTGTTTAATCTGCTTCTTGGTATACTGTTTGCAGATACTTACTTTGTTTACTGTTGGATGCCTCTAGTGGCATTCAAAAGTAAACTAAAGCAATAAAAAAATTACCACACATAAGACACCCACAAAACCACAGCTCTAGAAGATTCTTAAATTCTGGGATTTGCTTTTGCTTTTGTGGGATAATTCATGAGAAATTTTTACTTTTTTTTTTTTTTAAGAGGTTTCTTTCTTTTTTTTTTTTTTTTTGAGACAGTCTTGCTCTGTCTCCAGGCTGGAGTGCAGTGGTGCAATCTCGGCTCACTGCAACCTCCACCTCCTGGGTTCAAGCAATCTTCCACCTCAGCCTCCCGAGTAGCTGGGACTACAGGTGCGTGCCACCACACCCAGCTAATTTTTGTATTTTTAGTAGAGATGGGGTTTCATGGTTTCATCATGGCCAGGACAGTCTCGATCTCCTGACCTTGTGATCCACTCACCTCGGCCTCCCAAAGAGCTGGGATTACAGGCATGAGCCACTGCGCCCGGCAAGAAATTTTTACTCTTAAGCTGACATTTAAGTGTTCAATCTGTGAGCATAGCATTTATATAAAGATTTGTAGTGCGAAGAGAAAAACAGTATTTGGTTTTTTTTTTCCTCCTGCTCCTCCCCATTCCCCAGCCATCATTAGACTAGCAAACTCTTTTCATCCTTGACTTTTTGTACATGTTGATATTTGAGTAATTGTAACAAGTTGTTATGGAGCATCAACTCCATGCCAAGCATAGTTTTGATGTGTGGGAGAGGGACATGGGTTCCCAAATTTGTCCACTTTGAAATCACCTGATTATTGAAGAGCTTAAACAAGTACAGTTGACCCTTGAGCAACGTGGACGGCAGGGGTACTGACCTCTCCTGTGCAGTTGAAAATCAGAATGTAATTTTCGATTCCCCCAAAAGTTAACTACTAATAGCCTGCTGCTGCCTTAATGATATTATAAATAGTTGATTAACACATACTTTGTGTGTTACATATTAACATATATTTATGTGTTATATGTTTTATTTTTTATTCTTACTATTTTTTGAGACAGAGTCTTGCTGTGCCACCCAGGGAGTGCAGTGGCACCATCTCAGCTCACTGCAACCTCCACCTCCCAGATTCAAGTGATTCTCCTGCCTCAGCCACCCAGATAGCTGCGATTACAGGCACACACCACCACACTCGGCTAATTTTTGTATTTTTTGTAGAGACTGGGGTTCACCGTGTTACCCTGACTTCATGTGATCTGCCTGCCTTGGCCTCCCAAAGTGCTGGGATTATAGGCGTGAGCCACTGTGCCTGGCAAATGTTTTATGTACTGTATTCTTAAAATCAAGTAAGCTAGAGAAAAAAATGTTGTTAAGAAAATAATAAGGAAGAGAAAATGTATATTCACTAAGTGGAAGTGGGTCATCAAAGTTTGTCATGTTGAGTAGGCTGAGGAGGAGGAAAAAGGAGTTGGTCTTTGCGTCTTAGGGGTGGCAGAGGCAGAAGTGGAGGAGGTGGAAGGGGAGGCGGGAGAAGCAGGCCCACATGCTCTATCTTTATGGAAACAAAGCATCATTTCTCTCTCACTTTTTTGCTGTTTCTTTTCTCTAAAAATGATTCTGTGTGGTACCAATGCTTTCACCATTTGCTTTAGTTTCAGTGCCCATATTGTAGAAGAGTCCTTGTCATAAAAGAAATCAAAAGCAGTCTTTAATAATCAGAACCCTTCTGCTGGATTGTCTGATGTCATTTTCTTTTCTGGCAGTCCTCCTTCTATATTTTCTGCTCATCATTTGACACTGGTTTGGAAGCAGTCATCTCCACCAAGTTGTTTTCTGTTAGGTCTTCTGGTGTGGTGTCTGTTAGCTCTTGAATTTCTTTAAGATCTATATTTTGAAACCCTTCACCCCCAACCTTTTTTTTCCTCCCACATCCACAATCTCTTATGGTTTTCTTGATTGGCTCTGTCATGAATACTGTGAAGGATTTGTTTGCTTCTCTTCCTTACTAGTAACTGTCCTTGTGACATTTTTCTTTTCCCAGAATAGGGCACTTTCATCTACATGAGAAATCTATTCAGGCAGATTTCCTTTCTCCTCAGTGATTTACTTAATGGCAGCTGGGAACTTGATTACTGACTGATGAATGGCAGAAGCTGCTTCTCCTGTTATCTTGACATTTTTAAGCCAAATCTTTCTAAAATCATCAAACCATCCTTGGCTGGCATTAAATCCTTCAGCTTTAGATCCTTTTCTTTTTTGTCATGAAATTACTTTGCTTTTCCTCAAATCATTTTAGGGATAATAATAGCTTTATTATAGCAATTCTTTTCCCACATAAAAGCTGCGTTTTCAAAACAAGAAAAAGGTTAATTTGCAAAGCTGCAGAGATGGGTTAATGAATTTATTTTTTTCTCTTTCTTTTTTTTTATATACAATAAATTAAGCTGGATTCATTCATCTTGAAATGGCTGTCAGCTGCAGCTTCAGGTTTCAGTCTGTAGTACCTAACAAGCAATTTTTCTTAAAATGTCATGACTCCTTTCTGCTTCTTAGGAGCTTTCTTGTAATGTATGACTTCCAGCATCAATGGTGGCACTTTGTATGGGTCCTATGGCATTATTCAGAGTTTGTGATACGGCACCAACCACAACAAAAAATATGTGAGAACTGGGAGAGATCTTTTTGTACTATGATACTCAGCTTACTGGGGGAGATGAACGGCTCTTCTGAAGATAATTAGTGTCACACAGCATTTTAAGTGGCCACTCGGCAACACCTGAATTCATTACAGCACGAGGAGGTGGCTCAGAGATTACTTCAGTAGTACAGTATGTGCTACAGGTAATTTTATGCTGTTTTGATTTAACACTACACCTCTCTTTTTTTCTCCCTGAGACCAGGTCTCCATTGCCCAGACTGGAGTGCAGTGGCATGATCTTGGCTCACTGCAACCTCAACCTCCCAGCTTCAGGTGATCCTCCCACCTCAGTCTCCCAAGTAGCTGGGACTACAGGTGTGGGTAACCACACCCAGCTAATTATTATTTTTTTTTTGTAGAGGCAGGGTTTCTCCGTGTTGCCCAGGCTGGTCTTGAACTCCTGAGCTCAAGCCTCGGCCTCCCAAAGTGCTGAATTACTGGTTTGGGCCACTGTGCCTGGCCCATCTTTACCTTTGTTTACATTTCTCTCAACTATGAATGATGTGATCTGTGGTTTGTGTTTGTAAGTTTTGATAAATTTTAACTTTTTATAATATATTTTATGTTAGTAAATGGTAAAGTAGGCTAGTATTGACATACATTTTATGTATTAATAAGACAGCCTTTTCTTATTTTTTTTTTTTTATATTTATAGGCTGTGTGGTTCATATGTTTCTTCAAATTGTCATGAATCTCCAAAAAATTTGCCAGTATATTGTATATTGGAATATTTGTATAAGTGAACCTGTGCATTAAAACTCATGTTCAAGGATCACCTGTACTGGTCCTTGTCACCTAACCCCAGAGATTGTGACTTAATTGGTCTGAGGTATGGCCTGGGCAGTGGATGTTTTTTTAAAAAATCCCAAGATGATTCTTATATTTAGACAAATTCGAGAACCTCTGAACTAGGAAATTGGAAAGAAGTATGTCACTAAGTCCCTATCTTTTGGTCACCATTTTTTTATGATGTCTCCTTCATTTACCATTCTAAAGACCTTTTTCTCTTAAATATTGCACGTAAAGATTATTATGGTGAAGTGTACTGCTAGCTGCAGTGTGTCGGTTACATGGTGCTGTCATTAAGATCACAGGTTTTACATTCTTTCCTCAGGAATTTACCTATAAAATGTGGTTTTGAAATTTTTTTTTTTTCCATCCACCAAACTTCAGTGAATGGGAGATGCTAGGGAAAAGTCAAAGTACCAGGGTTTCAAAACTAGTGTTGTTTTACTGCAAATTTTGATTGAATTGGACTTTTGTGTGTGGTGTCTTTTTTTTCTTTTGCTGTTGGCTAAGATTCTAGTCTGAGTACAGAGCTTCACTGTAGTGGATCATCAGTGGCTGTGGATGGTTTTGTAAACCTGTGCTGCAAGAGTGAGGGGTTGGAGTTGGACTAGAGGGTACCAGAGATGGAAAGAGGTGAAGAGAGGACTTATGTGTTACTCCCTATTTCGAAGGGAATGGAGAGAAACCATATATAAGTTATATATATAATTTTTTTTTTTGAGCCAGAAGAAACTGTAGTTATCAGATAGCCCAGCCCCTCTTCTTTGCTTTAACTTGTTCAGTGCCCCCACTTGGAACCTGACTGTACCAACATTTCCAGTTAGTAGAGGCCTTCTTGGATGCCCACTGTGGGGGCGTGGAGGGAGGTTTGGAACTTATATTCTTAAAGGGATCGTGTATGTCTCAAAAGAAGCCATACAGTCAGACGAGGTTGAGGTGGTTAGCCATGAAATGGAGGAAGTTTTACCACTGTCTTTCTCCCTTTCCTGGGGTTCAGGAGGGTAGGATGTATAGTGGCAGAACTTAACAGCTGAATGCAATTAGAGGTATTATAGCTGCACATTTAGTGAGTGGGTGGAAATGGGAAAAATCATGAAGAAACACAAATGAGAATAGGCTTGTGTTAACCACGTAAAACTGCCTGAACTGGTTATTATTCATTTATGGACAGTGTGCTTCTTCATTTGGCCTAGTGTATATTTGTTAGCATGTGAAGATCCTTTACAAGATTGTGGACTTTGAAGAACTGATTTTCACTATCAAGCTGTTTTCCTCAGTGTTTCAGACTTTAACTGTGACATGCTCAAATGTCCTTCAGAAGATGAATTTGTCATTCCTTTATCTCTTGTGCTTTATCTTTTATCCAACTGATAAACATCTTTTTATTAACAGTACATAGAAAGTTTTAAAGCCCTCAGGGGCAGCTACGATTAGTTCATTGTGATAGGGGTAGCTTTTTAGAGATTTTGACTTCCAGGTTTAATTAAATGGTTGATCGTTTTCTTGATGTAAAGGTGAATTTATGCAGTAAAAAAATAGCCATGGTTATTTTGTGTAACCAGCAGTAAAACGTTACAGAATAGACATTTTCTTTAAGTTAAATTATATGTTTGTGATTTTAACCTGTGTATTCATCAGTGTAGTTGATTGTTTTATGGCCACACATATTGTGGATCATAGAAATTCATATCCTTTTCTAACGTTGACTTTAAAATGTTTAAATAATTTTTCAGTATAATTGGTAAGTGCTAGATTAGCTAGTATGCTCCCTCAGGGTAGGCATTATATTTTCTGCATTTTTGTAAGTCTAAGATGAGACATATAACATGGTCTCAGTAAATTCTTAAAGAGTGAGAGTAGGAAAAAAAGATACGTGCTTATCACCTTTTCTATTATCTCATAATTTAGTAGTTATTGTCATACCTTTTGGAAAATATGTTTCTTAACAGTTTGAATATATGTTTAAACTTTGTGAAAGACTGGCTTGTTTTAAATTTCAGCGGCTGCATTTTTTATCACCTATGAATATGTGAAGTGGTTTTTGCATACTGATTCATCTTCATATTTGACACCTATGAAACATATGTTGGCTGCCTCTGCTGGAGAAGTGGTAAGTAAGAAATACTTACAAATATATACCATGTGTATAAAATACTTCAGAAATGCAAATCATGCATATGTTCTCGGTACATATTTTATTTTTTAAAAAATTATTTTTAATTATGTAAGTCATAAATGCCAACAAATGTAAATGGATTAAATATGACAGTTAAAAGATAGAGCCTGACAGTTAAAAGAGCCTTAGATAGGACAGAAGAAGAATTCTAGCTATGTGTATTTACAGGTGACAGATCTAAAACATGGAAAAAAGAAAAAGAGATAGAAGAAGGTATCCATGTGAATTGGTGACAGCTTTGTATTGTGGCAGCACAACTGAGCTGCAACTGCTTTTCCCAGAATTTCCTTCCAAAGTAGTTTCAGTTTGGGTCAGCCACAAGAGAAATCTGCATGTTCTTTGTAAGGTAGAAGTGAAGCAGCTGCTGTATTTATGCTCAGAAGGTTGGCATATGGTCAGGCACTGTTGGAGCTCACACGCCCCGTCACTGACTTTGCTGTATTACCGTGTTGGCATTTGGCTTCCAACTCCTCCAGCTCCCACTGGTTCTTCTGCATCAGCTTCCCCAAATTCTGGGTCAGATTTGTGGGCTCTCTGATGCAGGGCGCCAGCTTATACTGCAAGTTCTGTCACAGGCTGGTGAGAAATGTGTGTTCTGGTCTGTCCTGGTTCTTCCCCTACTTCACATCCATCTTTCCTTCTCTGTTGCCTGCCCGTTGATGTCTATCCAAACACTAGATACAGAAGCAACAGGCTTACACAAACTGCTTAATTAGCGCCCATAATTTCTGCTCAGATCTCTATAATCCTTATCACTCACAGTGATGAAACCTTAACTGATAGAGAAATACTAATTGAAAAAGAGTTTGTGGAATAATATTAATATTAGGAAAAAAATACTTCAGGCAAAAAACAGAGACCCGTGTACAATGATACAGGAACAGTTCTTTCGGGAGATGTAACAAGACTGAACCTGTACTGAATAACATAGTCTCAAAACATATAAAGCAGCAACTGGCCGAATTTTAAGGAGAAATGAACAAAACTGTAGTCTTAGTTGGAGATAGTCACGTCTCTGTCTCAAAGCATTAAGAACAGGTAGGCATAAACTTATTAAGGCCATAGAAGATTTAAACAACACATGGAAAGATTGGCCTGTTGATATATGTAAAACTTTGCACCCAACAAGATTGACTGTTTTCAAGCATAATCAGAACTTAAATAAAAATAATAATAGTCCACAGGGCAAGTTTTAGTGAATACTGCAGAGACAGTGTCATTACAGATCATTTATTGTGTCATTATAATGAAGTAAAATTGGAAACAATGACAAAAACTAGGCAGTTTGTTCCTACTATGTGTTTAAAAAACAAACTTTCTTTTGTAAATAATTTGAGTTGAAGTAGAACACGATACTGTAAGTGGTAAGTGTAAGTGATACTTTTGTTTTTATTTTTGAAGAGATGGGGGTCTCATTGTTTCCCAGACTGGTCTCGAACTCCCAGCCTCATGTAGTCCTCCTGACTCAGCCTCTCCAAAGTACTGGGATCACAGGCAGGAGCCACTGTGCCTAGCCGAAAGTGATATTTTTAAACCGAAATCATAAACACGGTTATGTTTTTTTTTTTTTTAACACCTCAAAACTAATGCAGAAGAGAAATGTGTAATACAAATAAAAGTCTCTTCATAACCCTCATTACCTTACCTTTCTCCCTATCCTTTCTGCATAATACTGACGGACAGCCTTGTCTGTTGTTTATTCGTGTTATTTTCAAATCACACAGCCTGGTAGTCATGCAGTCCTATTAATCCCCCAGCCTTGTGATGGGCATAATAGAAATGGACAACACAGTGAAGAAAAAGTCTTAAGTTTGTAAGCCTTTTAGCAAATCACATTTTTCTTTGTAATTAGAACAGTAATGGCATATGTTTACATAGAAAACTTGGGAAATGAATTAGCCTTTATAACATTTACATTAAAAAATTGTGTTATATTGTGAATTTGTTTTTGATGCACTTTTTTTTCTTTAGAAAGTTTGAACGAGAATCTCCAAACTGCTTAGTAACCTAGTATTTCTTGCTTAAGAATATAGTGAATTGGAGATATGGAAAAAAGAGATAACAGAAAAGTAAAAATTAACATAAAGGAGATAATTTTTTTAAACCAGCTTTATTGAGATATAGTTCACATACCATACAGTTCACCCATTTGAAGTGTACAAGTCAGTGGTTTACACCATAGTCACAGAGTTGTGCAACCATTGCCAGACTCCATTTTAAAACATTCATCACTCCCCAAAGGAAGCCCTTATCCATTGCAGTCACAATCCCTATTTCACCCCAACGCTCCCCACCCCTAGGCAACCACTAGTCTACTTTCTGTCTCTATGAATTTGCCTTATTTGGACATTTCATATAAATGGAATCCTACAATATGTGGCCTTTTGTTACTGACTTTTTTCAGCTAGTGTAGTGTTTTCCAGGTTCATTCGTGTTGCAGCATCTGTCAGTACTTCATTTCTTTTGAAAATTATTCTTGATGATTATGTCCTGACATGGCAGTCTCATTACATGCAGTTAGTTTGGAGTATATATACTTACGTTTGTTGATACGTTGTTGAGAGCAACCAGCGAAAAAAAGAACCTGGCCACTTCATTTCACATGGGGCCATCTTGCCTGAAAGCTAGTTTGCCATGTTGAGGGGCAGGCTTTCTTCAGTTTATAAACTTTCTGTCCAAGAAAATAGAAGGTGATACAATAGGTAGGGCAAATAGTAGCTATTAGATTTCTCATGTTAATCATATATCTTTTTATTGGTAGAAAGTGTTGGTCTACAAATACTCTAATTCTAAAAAATTCTATTGCTCCTAATATTTGTAACTAATATTGGAGCCTTGGAAAAAGGCTCTAAGTTTTTAAGATTTCCAAATGTGATGTCATAACATTTGGCATGTGGACTGTTAGGCATGGAAGGTGGGGTAGGTAGACTTGAGGAAACAAGTATTCATGAGACTGGAGTTACAACAGATAAGGACATTCTTACTTGCATTGTGTCTCTTGGGGTTTCCTTGGTCCCTGAATTGGTAAGGCCAAAATATCAAACACCTGTTTATAGTTTCCATGAAGCTGGGCTCTTGGTAATTTGCCCAAGTTGGCGTCAGACTCTTGGCCTCAAGGGATCCTCAGTAGCTGAGACTACAGGTGTGTGCCACCAGGCGTGGCAATTCCTAGAGAATCTTAAGAGGACAATTGGGAACTTAGATTGAGGACTTTCCACATTAAGTACTTCTTGATGTTGACACACACACATGTTTACAAATGAATGAATGGCGAGGACTCACTGTCACTCAGGCTAGAGTGCAGTGGTGTGATCATAGCTCCTGTAGCCTCTAACTTCTGGACTCACATGGTCCTCTCACTTTAGTCTCCTGGGTAGCTGGGACTATAGCTACCTGAACGTGGTGGTGTTGCAGATACCACCATGCCTGGCTAATTTTTTAAAACAATTTTGTAAAGACGGGGTCTCACTATGTTGCCCAGGTTAGTCTTGAACTCCTGCCCTCAAGCAGTTCTTCCACTGTGACCTTCCAAAATACTGTAATTCAGACATGAGCCGCTGCACCCTGCCAATATAGACCTTAAGTGGACTTTAAATTCAGTTAATGGTTTGGTATGCTGAGAAGTTTGCCAGATTTGTGAAGTTTGTGGATATATTGGTTCTGATGCTCTAATAATCTTTGAACTAAAAAAAATAAAACTTCCTGAAGCCATTCAGTTTCAGTTTTCTTAAAAAATGCTTATGTACATATTACTGTTTTCTTGTTTTAGTAACCTGTTTCAGTCTCATAGAAGATAAACTTTTGATTTCAGATTCATGCGAGTATCGTTGCTAAGATTAAGATAAACCAACAGGTGAATTTAGAGGAGATACATTTTCATTTGTAAAATAAAAAGAAATAAGAATAGAAAACATTTATAACTGTCAGTGATCACAAAGGTATAGTAACCTAGAGATAATAAGAAATACTTTAGTGCAATCATTATTCTGTAACACATTTGCTTTGATATATGGTTATTATGTTTCAGATTCCTTAGAAACAATAACATATTTTATTGGTATTGAATATAGCCAGAGTTACTTTCTTGAAGCAACTATGAAAGAAGCTTAGAAACAAAAGAACACTGCCAAAATAATAACCATTCCCTGTAGCAACAGCTTGATTAAAACTTAATGATCAATCAATAAAACTATAATTACAACCTTCTACCTTATGTTTGCAATTTGGAATACAGTCAAATCAATCAAATAAGATTTAGCATGTAACAATAGCAAGAAGGGTCCTGCTTGTGCCATTTTTATTACGAAGATTGTTGTGCCAAATCTCTAAATCCCTGCCTCAATAATTTTACAGCTCAGTTTTCATCACAGACAGAAAAAGCCCTTTGAGAAGTAGAATCTGCAATTAGATCAGAGGTTGGAGCAGGTTTACTTTAACACTACAGATGCTACAACATTTTAGTGGTATTGATTTTCTTTTCTTAAAAGGTTTTAAGATTTGACTTTTGTTGTATTGTATCCTACTTTTGTATTTATTCATATTGTCACAAATGAAGAAACATTGAAATTTCTTTACCCTTGAAAGCAGCAACTGTGAATGTAATGTGTGTGCATAGGTGACAAGTACACGTCCTCATACACTTAGATGCTGGTAGAGTGTCTTTTTCAAGTGTCCTTTACAGTCCTGTTCTCACTTGGGATTGAGAAAGCTAGAAAATAAATTATATCATGTTTTGAAAATGTTTTTCTGACAGCCTCTAACAGTACTTCCCAAGAAGACCCAACGAACATCTGCCCATACTTCACAATCAATTGCATAGGTAGCTAGTTACAAATAGAGATTTTTGGAGCTGACATCAGTGGTCCTGTATTTTAAACACAATTTCTAGATGATTATGCAATTCACCAATATTTAAATCCCACTAATCTAGGCACATAAGACATCTGAACTCACATCCCAGTAGTAAATATTTTTACTGAATTGGCTTGGTAGTTCCCTATATCATATTTCAGTAGGTCACAACACTGGATGTACCACTTGTAGATCAAACACTTACTCTTTTTGTTCTCCTCAAAATGACATATTTTAGACCTAAAAAGCCTAGTTTGATAAACTGGTCATTTTTGAGGGTGGCAGTGAACTCAGACATGTAGATTTGGATTTTACTGCAGTTGGAATGTGTTGGAATGTCACTGAGGTTTTCTCCAAGGCCCGTGCTGTCATAGGGCCTCGTAGGTGAAAGCAACTTGTTTTACGGTTTAGCTCCTTTAACAACTAACAAGGCCAATGGACCCCCTTTGTACCACAGTCCATTCCAGGGTCTTGTTTGGTATCAGCATATGGGGCAAACATGTCGTTTTTATTCAGCTTTCCGGCTGATTAAAGGATTGGATGCATAGATTCTGTGTGGTGTTTGTCACTCCAGATCATGGTACATATGTTACTGAGTTTTCCCTAGTGGGAGCTTAAGCTATTTTGTTTATGTACTTAATATCATATTTTAAAAATGAGTATGCAGGGTTCTTCATGATCTTCACTGACCTTTTCTAAGAAGAATCACGGAGCATGATAATAGAAAAACTTAAAAAAATGTATTTTATCGTTTGAACTAATCATGCTTTTGAAATACTCAAAAATCAATACAGATTAACTGTCATTTACAGTTGGAATATTTTGCCATATCTGTGCACAGTTGTATAATTGAATGGTGGGGGATAGATTGAGTAGAAGATAACATGACTGCCCTGGGCCACAGTGAAGTGTAGCTGACGATGGTAATTGTATATAAAGATGAATGAAGGTAGAAGTGTATGACTATTACCAGGAAACACAGAAGCTGAAACAGAACTATCAGATACCTGAGTGCACTCGAACAAGCACTTCTCTTTTTTTTTTTTTTTTTTTGATGTGTCTAAGAACATCTGTGTATTATGGAGACCTTTCACTCAGTTTTCCTGTTTACTTTTTCAGCATGTCTGGGAGTCGTCCTTCAGGGCATTAAATACATAAGGCAGGCAGACTTTTAAATTCCTTCTTAGCAACCCTAAACCATAAGAATTACACAAAAAAACTATCTCAACAATATAAAAAAGAATCTATTTTCCAGACCCCTTTTCTTTTGTATTCTTTCCTCACTTGTGCGTCTTTGATTCCTTTTTGTAATAGTTTACTTTTGTTCAGCTCATCTTAGATTCCTTCACCACTTTTGTTGTCTTTACCTAGTGATGTGGATTTAGATCTGAAGTCCCTAATATGTTCCAGGCATTGAGGATGAAATGACAGGGTAAGATACTGCCTTTTAGAGGCTTACTGTCTAGAAATGGAGATGGACATGTAAGCGTGCTAAAGTGTTACAGGCATTTTATGAAAAGGAACTATAGATGGTCCCTGACTTACAATGGTTCCTCTTAAATGACTTTACGATGGTGCACGAGGGAGATGCATTCAGTAGAAACTGCATTTCAAGCTTTGCATTTTGATCTTTTCCCGGGCTAGTGATAGGTGACAAGACGCTCTCTGGAGTTGCTGGGCAGCACATGTCCCAGTCATCTCTGCTGGTTTAAGTGTTCTGAACAAGTTTCAGGAAGGCGAGGCTAAAGTAATGATGTTTCATAGGTTAGGGGTATCACATGCATTTTCAACTTGAAATGTTTTCAACTTATGATGGGTTTATTGGGACATAACCCTGTCATTAATTGAGGAGCATCTGTGTAAGGCAGAATGAGAGGCTGAGGGAAGGAGTGGTTGATTTTCTCTGGATTGGGGTAGGTGGGTGGGTGTTGATTCATAGAATAGCCAGCCTTTAAGCTGCATTGAATTCATTTTAAAAATTATGTATCTATTTAAGGTATACAACATGGTATGGGATACATATAAATAATAAAATGGTTACCACAGTGAGTGAAGTAAGTTAACATATCCATCGTTGCACATGATTACTCTTTTGTTTTTGTTTTTGTGGCATGGGCAGCTAAAATCTACTCATTTAGCAGGAATCCCAGTTACAGTACAGTTGTATTACCCTGCATTTAGAATAGGGTGGTTTGTTAGGTGGGTAGTTGCAAGTGGGGGATGTTGGAGTTCTGAAAAGCTTTTGTTAGGTAGTTTTAAGTTCCAAAAGGTTGGAGCACAGTGTGACAGGGTCACCCTGAGGTGAAGCAGGGGCTGAGAGCTTCAGGGCTTTGCCTGCTATGGTAAGGAGTTGGGCTTTTATCTTTTGATCAGACTTGTAATTTTAAGAGGGTCCTCTGGCAGCTGTGTGGAGATAAGGAGACTATTAAAGAAATCCCCAGGGAGAACCACACCCAGGGCAGAGGGATGCCTAGGGAGAGAGTGAGTTCAAGAGATTTTAAAGAGGTATAGCTGGCAGAAAGATGATCGTTCTTTCAGAAGCCCTTCCAGTGACATCCTTCAATGCATTTTTCATCATGAATGCCCTTTAGTTTGTTGTGTCTTTGTGTGTTGTGCACCTGCTTGAATTCTCCAATGAAGTCTACTGAGCTAAGTTCAGTAAGCATGCCCCATCTTTCCAGTGGGCTCAGCCATCTGAGGCTGAGCTCACAAGCACAGAGGGGAAGAAGATGAAAGAGAGGAGGATCAGGGCTTGCCCTGGCTTGGCATTATCTGTGTGTGGTGATGACCTTGCTTGTAGTTATTTATCTATAGTACAGGCATGAATGTGCTGAAGAGATTTCTCAGGGAAGCCTTTAGAAAGGAACTTCATACCCCGTTTGCCCCCCACCCCCCCAGTTTCTCCATGACTTCCTTTTCTAACATATTTCAGATTGTTTTCTGTTTTATGGATTTTCTTTTTCTAATATAGTATGCAGTGTTAGTTCAGATGGTACTGATTCATGATCTGGGAGAGTGTGTTTTATTGATTATATTATTTAGTTAGTGGACAAAAGGGAAGGGAAGCTCTGTGTTAGCTTTTTATTTAACACCTGCATCGGTTTATAGAACACAATTAAACTGAGTTTTATAGATACAATATAATTTTTTTTTTAAGAAAAAGAAAAGGAGAAAGAAAGAAACAGCAAAAGAAAGAAAAAAAAATGAAAGAAAGAAAGAGGACGAGAAAGAGGGAGAGAGAATGGGATTCTTGTTTTATTGCCCAGGCTAGAATGCAGTCTAAAAATGGTAATTAAAAACCTCTTTTATGCCAATAATTGATGTTCTTTATAAATTACTGCCACTAATGATTATATGTCCTTTCCTGAACTGTGGACTGTGCTTCTTACCTTTATATAAAGCATTTTCACTGAAGATAAGTAGGATTTTTAA
>CAUYQU010058163.1:0-47523 GCA_963574635.1 Cheracebus regulus
CACTCATTATAGGAGCACCCAGATACATAGGGCAAGTTCTTAATGACTTACAAAGAGACTTAGACTCCCACACAATAATAGTGGGAGACTTTAACATTAGACAGATTAATGAGATAGAAAATTAACAAGAATATCCAGGATTTGAACTCAGACCTGGAACAAGTAAACTTAACAAATATTTACAGAACTCTCCTCCCCAAATCCACAAAACATACATTTTTCTCAGTATCACATCACACCTATTTTAAAAGTGACCACATAATTGGAAGTAAATCACTCCTCAGCAATTGCATAGCATTTCACAGGTTTAAAAAAATATTGGTTGGCTGCTTATTGGTTATTTTCATCCCCTATTCCTTCCTGTCTCCATTGTTAAGCACAATTATTGGCATAAAAGAAGTTTTTAATATCCATTTTTAGACTGCATTCTAGCCTGGGCAATAAAACAAGAATCCCATTCTCTCTCCCTCTTTCTCTTCCTCTTTCTTTCATTCTTTTTTTTCTTTCTTTTGCTCTTTCTCCTTTTCTTTTTCTTTCTTTCAAAAAAAAAACAAAAGGAAAAAAAAAAGTAAAACAAACACTGGTTCCAAGTATACTTAAGAAATATTTGAAGCTCTCGGATAAAGCTGAGCTCTATCTAATTCAGTACTGTCAAGAAGCAGACCTTAATGAACATTTTATAAATGAAGTTCCTACAAGATGACTATTACTTCTCCAGTGGGAATGCACCATGAATATGGAACTTGGAAGAGTAAATTTAAGGAGCAGAAACATGGAATTTTATAACCTAGCAATGAAAGTGACTGAAGCCACATTAGTCAGGCAAAATAAGCTGATCTCTCTAACTACAGGAAAAATAACATTCCAAACATTGAAAAATGTACACAATCAAAATTGTACGTGGTAGGGGTTTAAGAAACCATTTCCCCTGCTAATTTTTGATGTTTACATGGAATGTTCTTCCAGCAGCAAATAACTTACCAATGATCTTGACAGACTGAAAATGATACATCTTTGCCACAACATAAATTAATTCTCTCAATGGGAAATTGCTAAAATAGGCAAGGTGTCAGAAAGATTTCTTTAAGTCTGAAGGAAAGGAAATGATTCCATTTCTTCCAAACATTCTTACATGAAAAATAATAAACTCTCACTTTTAAACTGTCTTTATTTTCATGGGGTCCTAAGGCACCCGTTACTAATTGGGGCAGTCATAGTTATCTGGTGTTGGACATGAGTCAGTCCATATTACCTCAGGTATAAAACACAGCCAGTTGGAGACTGCCCCCATAATTCATATTCTACATGAATAAATACCATAGAAATACCCAGAAGAGAGGATTGTGGAATTACACTACACTCTCTTTCATTCCTTAGATTTACAACATAAATCCCAGAAAGTCAATCTTCACAAAATAAAATACAAGGGAAACATGATGGTCTATTTGAGGAAACGGACGAACGCCTAACACAAATGAACGAGTTCATCCTGTAGAAGACTAACCTTGATTCTGTTTCTAAAATACAAAGTCGAAAACCCCAGACCAAGGAGATGAACTTATTGAACACCGTGTCATACATGTGCCACGACATTTAACTTTGATACAAAATCTATACAATGGGTATCAGTGTCTTGCTCAAGGTAACACCATTTGTAAAGAAAGAAGGCAGGAACTCTGGTTTATCTCCCATACCAATCCTGTCTTCAAAATGTTCAATCCTGATTGAACAGGGTGTCTGGCAACCATGAGTCCCCTGAGATTTCCCATAGAGAAAAAGGTCCCCTAATCAGAGCAACTAAGTTTGGGAAATTTACTAAATTCTCCCCTTGGAGACTGTCTAACTCATCATCTCTCCAAACTTAACAGGAAATCCCTTTCCCCAATTAGTATTGTGTGAAATTAGTATTCTGAAACATACTTTGAGAAATACTACTGTAGTCACCTTGCACAATGGAAAATGGATGACAGAGAAATACATAAACTGTCAGAGATGATAAACAGTTTTAATCATGGCTAAGGAGATGACAGTGTGGCTCCAAGTGGCTTCTCTTTGCTCTTTGATTCAACTAAGATCTTGAATAAGACCCCCAGTACCCTAGTCCCTGCCTACCTCCTCAGCCTGTCTTACACTCGGCCACCTGGCCTGCTTTCAGTACTGGGGACCTGCTGGGCTTTCCCCCTCCATGGAGCATTTGCAAAACATTCTCCCTGTGACATTGCTGCTTCTTTCCTCTTTACTTAGTTGACTCCTATTTATCTTTCAAGGGAAGCCTTTCCTGACCAGGTCAAATGCCTCTCCAGATGCCCTCATATCACAGAATTCTATATAGCACTTGTCATGATCACAGGGTTATATTTGTGTATTGATTTCATTAGTGATGGTCTATATTCCCAATGGGGGAAGAGAGCTATTTCTCTGTTTCTCAGACAGCACAAAGATGACGGACTTCTTCCACCATCTCTACTCACTCTTGTCCAAGGAGGAACGTGACTTAATGAAGGATGAACTAGGGAGGAAGGGCTGAGCATGCTCTGCTCATGGCCCAGAGTACACTCTGGTCAGCTCCCACCCTGGGAAAAGCTGGGCAGTACAGTTTGGGAAATAAATAGAATTCTGGGAAGACATACTAGGAAGTCCAACTGTTACACAGCCAAGCTCCATTCTGCAGTTTAACTTTATGTAGTAATACAGTTGATATTTTGTTCTTCATCTCTGACTGTTGTTTTATTTTTTAATCATTTCCACACTTGGGAGAGGAAGACAAGAGTGATCTTGTTTGGCCCCTAGAAAGCCAATGTCCTCCAACAGGTGTAAGCTCCTGAGGTCAGGGAGGAGGGCCTCTCTCTGCTCACCTCAGTAGCTCAGTTTCTGGCGCTTAGGAGACATTCAAAATGCTGTTTTGCACAGGCTGGTCTTAAACTCCTGGCCTTAGGCAATCCTCCAGCCTCGGTCTCCCAAAATGCTGGGATAATATGCATGAGCCACAGCACCCAGTTGAAGTCCTAGTTTCTTGATACGTGTAACTCTACCAAGGTTTTCTTATTCATATTTTCTTTTAAGCAACTGAATTTTGTCTTCAGATTACAGGCTAATCCTAATGGTGAAACTGAGGATAAAGCTTTGAGCAGAGTTGATCCAAATCAGAGAAGATGGTATCCTAAAAAGGACGGAAGCCTCTTTAAGGGGGAACCTGAGAAGAGGAGCTGAGAGTGCTGGGTAGTGGACATCCATATGTGTGTCAGGGAGACTGAGTAGGAAAGAAGAGGCAAATAGGAGAGACGGACTGGGAAAAATAAAATGGATTACCTGATTGGTGACTAGGTGGGTATAAAGAAGCACGTGAAAAAGCTAAATTGAAGGGTAAGTTCCCACTATCTATAGAAAAAGCTGGAGATGACAAGGACTCTTCCTTTTTCTCGAGGCATTGTAAAAACAACGAAGTCTGGCTCACACCTACACTCCCAGCACGTTGGGAGGATGAGGAAGGTAGATCATGAGGTCAGGAGATCAAGATCATCCTGGCTAACATGCTGAAACCCCGTCTCTACCAAAAATGAGCCAGGCGTGGCAGCGTGTGCCTGTGGTCCCAGCTACCAAGGAGGCTGAGGCAGGAGAACTGCTTGAACCCAGGAGGCAGAGGCTGCAGTGAGCAGAGATCGAGCCACTGCACTCCAGCCTGGGTGACAGAGACTCCGTCTCAAAAACAAACAAAATAAACAATGAAGTCTCCTTGGGAGAAAAGTTATCTCTAAATTTCTCTAAGACTGTTTAATAAATTATATTTTCTCTAAAGGACCAATTATTTTCTGTTTTAGAAAGAGAATAAGTTCAAAATATATTTAGTTGTAAACAGGCGATTAAATATATATTGTAAAGTCAATTAAAAATGTTGTGTATATGTATATGCACATTAAAAATGGGAAATATATTGACAAAAAAATCCATAAAACCATTATTACATGCATATTAACAACAATCTATAAATATGTCTTCAATAATAAACAGAAGAATGAATCAATATACAGAGACTAGCGAAAGGATTGGCAACATGGCGGGTCTGTGTCATCATCTGTCCCCAGCCCCTTTCTGCCCCAGCACATTGCACACCTTTCTCTCCCTCCTCTCCTCCTTCTCAAGGCGGTAGGGCCAGGCCACTCACCTGTTGGAGTGCTGCTGCGGAATGAAGAGGAGGGGGTGATGGGTGGGGTCACAGGGGGCGTAAGGCTTCCACTGCTGTGGCGTGGGGGAGTGGACACATTCCCTCGAGACACTGAGCTGGACAGGGTCAGTGAGAGCTTCGGCTGAATCTTCTTCTTTAGGGACTCCTGCTCTCGGCGGGCAGCATCTGTCATGAATCTGAAACAACGATGGAAGGTAAGGAACCTGGACCATGTAGAGAGCGAGAGGACTCATGACCCCCATTAGAGTTTCACAGATGCTCAACCCTGGGAAGGGACCTTGGCCACAGGTCAGTCCCAATTTCAAAACCTCACAACAGCTTCCCTTTTCCAATGCAATGGAATTACCTTCTAGCTTATTATTTCTAAGGTTCCTCAAAGTCGGGTCCATTTCTTTCCCAGGCAAATCCTCCTTGCCAGGAAGCTTATACCCACAGAATACATCTGCACCCACTGTAATGCTTTCAGTTACAAGATTTCCTCTCTTGGAAGGTCCGTTCTCTTTCTTTCCACCCATAGGAAGCCCACACATCCTCAAAGTGCCCCAATCGCTCCTAAGCAGACAGTGCTTCCTTCATCTGCAGGTTGGTAGTATTTCTTGTTTATACCACTTAACTGCCACTTAACATATATGCCTTTTGAAAACTCTTTTTTTTTCAATTTGTACTACTTTGATTCTCGTATTGTCATCTGGGTTTAAAAACTTTACTTGTCTAATTGAGGCCTTGCCTCCCTTGCCATGAAGGCAAGGATTCTAGTCCCCAGTTCCTAGCACACTGCCAGGCCCACCTCAGGAAACATGAACAGAACTGCATACATCAGCCCAAGATTCCAGAGGAGGGGAAAAGTGCCACAAGGAGGAAGGTCACCGCTAATGATCTGTTTATGTTCTGATTTTATTACTCAGAAAGGGAAAGGTGACTTTTCCTGATACTTTCACTTTGGAAACTTGAGTTATTCTTCCAATGCTTCTCTGATGATGGTAATATTCAAACTTTGTTCTTTTCTCACTATATAATCTACCATTTCATAAATTCGGGTCATATGAGATTCAAAACAATCTATGAAATGGTATCTCCTACCTAAAGAGCATTCTTTTCATATCGGCAGGCAAATTTTATCAGCTGCATTTTTGAAAACTGCCATAGAAAGCATAGTAAACAGAGTGTACGAAAGCATTCAGATGATAAAACCACAGCGGTCCCCACCACCTAAGCTAAGAAACAGAACATTCCATGCCCCTCAAGGCCTCTCTCCAATACCTCCCACATCAATTATAGTTTGGCTATTTCAATATAATTTATCATAAACTCACTGCAATGCACTTAAACATGGTATGTTACTCAACCTATTTCACATTTTGTCTACAAAATTCCTTAGTATTTTTCCTCACTACACGATGAAGTTTTGGAAGTCAACAGATAGTTCTAATGCCTGGTGAAAGCTTAGAGTCGATTAAACACCCAAGGAAACAACAGTAATATTGTTACGGTGTCTTAAAATTTCCATGTTTATACTTGGAACATGGATGGCACATTTCTTGAATGGTTCTTGCAATACAATCCAGATATATAAACTGGATTTTATATGCTGAACCGAGCTTGGTCATAAAGCTTTGTTTCGAGCCTTTAGGTTTTGTGCTATAGGATAGTGATGATTTAAAAAGAAGAAAGGACTGTCAAGGCAAAGAGAATTGTCTGCACCTGATAGCCAGGCACTCATTTATCTTCAGATGCAAAATTGGTTCTATTGTCCTTGAAATTTTTTTCCCCCCTCCTCATAAACTCTACTAAAAATATAGACCGGCAGAGAAAAGGGAAAACTAGTGCTTTCTTTTATTATTCTAAGAAGAACTGCTAACTAGGACGGTGCTGCCCTTCTCACACTGGGGTACGCAGTGTGCCAGGGAGTGGCAAAGCCACAGCATAAACAGGCTGCTGCTTCCAGGAAGGCTGATTGTTCTCAAGGATAAGTAGTTCAAACTGGGGTTTCAAATAGCAAAATAAACACGACATGCTTATGGGGATAGAAAAATTTTTTACATCTTGAATTTTAGTTAAGAGCATGGTATTTGGAGTCAGGCCAGGGTTCAAATCCTGGCTGGGTTACTATGTAATTTGAGGCAAGTTGATAAACTTCTCTAAATCTCAGGTTTACTCTCTGTAAAATGGATGAGAGAGTAGGTAAGGAATTAACTTATATCTTTGCCCTTTCTGCATGGGAGTCTGATCTTTGGCTAAATTTGGTAACCTGCTAAGACAGTGTATCAACTACATTACTAGGCAATACTACCTAGACCTCTGAAGGGTGAACTGCACAGCCTGGAGAAACTAGGAACCATCTGTACCTATCTGATAGGAAGCCAATAATCCTGATTTGGACTTCGCAAGCGTGGTGATCTTGTAGCTGGGCATGACCCTTGTAGAGAACTGGGGAGCTAAACCCAAAGCGTGTTTCAAGAGCTTTGGCCCCTGTGGGGCATGACACCCTACCAAGATAGCTTTCCTTCCTACCTCTCTGCACCTGAACAGCCTCCCGTGTCCACTGCTGCAGGGGCTCCTGCAGCAGGCGGCCTGTCCTCCATCCTCATGGACCCAGTGCCCTACGTGGCCCATGGTCATCTATGAGTCTGAATGTTCGCAACTTAAGAAGGTGACCTGCTGGCAGATGGGGCAATAACAGTTTCAACTTCAGAAGACTGTTGTGAGGATAAATGAGGTAACTGGCCTGTCATGTAGCAAGTGGTTCAAAATGTAGAAGCTGTTATTATTACATAAAGCATTGTAATATGGCTACGTCTCTATAGTTTGTCCACCTTACTCAGCTCCAAGTGTCTTGAGGATACACTGTATGCCCATGGCTCCAAAAGCACGGAGCATACAGGTGCCTTGTGTAGAGCAGAAATTCTATTTGTGGAATGGCTGAATGGAGTAAGCCTAGAGGGTGCATATCCAGTGTGAGAGAGAGGGAGGGAGGGAGAGAGAGAGAAATGCTTCTCTACATCTTCTAACTCATATGTTTGTTGTGTGTGTGTGTGTGTGTTTTTTTTTGAGACAGAGTCTTGCTCTGTCACCCAGGCTGGAGTGCAGTGGCATGATCTCGGCTTACTGCAACCCTTGCCTCCCAGGTTCAAGCGATTCTCCTGCCTCCTCCTCCTGAGTAGCTGGGATTACAGGTGCGTGCCACCATGCCTGGCTAATTTCTTTTGGTATTTTTAGTTGAGACAAGGTTTTACCATATTGGTCAGGCTGGTCTTGAACTCCTGACCTTGTGGTTGGCCTGCCTCAGCCTCCCAAAGTGCTGGGATTACAGGTGTGAGCCACTGTTCCTGGTCACTTTTTTTTTAGATGGAGTCTCACTCTGTTGCCCAGGCTGGAATGCAGTGACATGATCTCGGCTCACCTCTGCCTCCTGGTTCAAGTGATTATCCTGCCTCAGTCCCCCACATAGCTGGGACTACAGATGTCTGCCACTATGCCCAACTAATTTTTGTACTTTTAGTAGAGACAAGGTTTCACCACGTTGGCCAGGCTGGTCTTGAACTACTGACCTCAAATGCTCTGCCTGCCTTGGCCTCCCAAGTGCTGGGATTACAGAACTGATATCTCTTACTGTAAAATACTCTCCTACAGCTCAAATATAACGCAACAACTGTAAACAACCGTAACAACACTCACACATACAAACCCCACCTTCACCCTCACATGGGTTTGGCCAGCTACAGACAGTAATCTGCATTTGGGTTATATGTTCTAAGGGCTTTCTAGAAGCAAGAACAAGGCACCCATGTTAAAAGCCTTAAACATGAAACACTTTTGAAGCCCTGTTGCCAACCCTTCCTCCTTCAGTTCTCCCTCCTCTCTTAGATTGGTGTTGTGAACTTGGTCATACAACCTATAAATCATGGTAACCTTGCCATATCAACGTACACAGCTCTACAACTTGTTCTAGTGACAACTACACACACCCCCTCCACCTGCCCCCACAAACATACACACATGGGAACGCCACACAAACGCTGTGGGAACCCTGGTTAAAATGGGTCCGTGTCTCCCCTGCACTACCATGCTGCTCCTCTTCCTCCTCCCTTCATTAACCATGGCTGAACCCATTTACTGAGCCTTAGTAAACTGAAGTTTTTGAGTAATCCTCCATCGACACAGCTGTCTGTCAAAAAGTGGGCAGACTCCCAATGGCAAGGAATCATTTGGGGAGACAAGAGTGTCTAGAGGAGCTGAGGAGGCACAGCAAAGGCTGTGATTCTGGCCAACAAATGAGGATTATGTTCCCCGTTTTACCAAATGTCAGGGCTGGAAATGTTTGCTGTACTCCTAAGGCTGAGATCAGGTTAAGGGAGTCAGGTCACTTGGTGGCCTGAGCTTTCCTCAGTGAGTCTGCACACTATCGGTGATCTTTCTGAAGCTCTCAGTAATCATGGCTGATGTGAATTTGTTTTTGGAGACAGGATCTCGCTGTCACCCAGGCTGGAGTGCAGTGGTGTGATTACAGCTCACTGAAGCCCTGACCTCCTGGGCTCAAGTGATCCTCTTGCCTAGGCCTCCCAAGTAGCTGAGACTACAGGCACCCTCTCACCATGCCCAAGGAATTTTTTGATTTGTTTTGTAGAGATGGGGTTCTCACTATATGCCCAGGCTGGTTTCCAACTCCTGGACTCAAGCGATCCTCCCACCCAAAGTGTTGGGATGATAGTCATGAGCCACTGCACATGACTCACTGGGTTAAGTCAGATCATCCAGCGCAACCACCTCATTTGTTATAGTAACTGTGAAATGAGGTGGTGTAACCTGTTTGAGGTCACTTAACTGGTTAGTGGCAGAGGTGGTATCAGAGCCCAGTCAAGCTTTGGGACTCTGTAATGGTTTTCCCAGTTGAAAGGGTTCAGGGAGCTGGAGTATGGGGCCTGGGGAAATGCAAGGAGGACCCCTCTGGCAGTTTACATGGGGCAGTGGGCAGCTGGGAGAACAAGGGGCTCATCCTCTAAATATCAGTCAATCCTGCTGTATGGGACCATTAGGCTCCCAGTGGGGGGAGAGGCGTTCTCTAGATTGCAGCCCCAATGGACTATGGTCTGGGGAAGGCTGGCTGTGCCTACCTCCTAGAATTCTCTCTGCTATGCAAGGGTAACAATGCTCTGATCTGGCAGCTGCAGTGTGCTGATGCTGGCTCATACTGGGTTGTGAAAGCTGACTTAAACTTTCAGGGATTTGGTGAGTCTGCTGTTAAACACAGTCGTTATTAAAAACTAAATTATGTAAACTAATAATTAAATCAAGGGCTTTGTTAAAAACAAGGGTATTTAACTCAAGATTCATCACTTAATTATTTTACTGCATTTTAACATTATCTATGTTCTTGAGGTTATTTACATTAATATTTTATCTATTTGGTAGAATTACTATATAACTATAATGCAAAGTAACCTCTGTTCAGTGACATGTGGGTAGTTTGAAATTGGCTACGGCAGGAGTATTTACACCACAGAAACTGGCAAGAGCACAAATTGGGATTTTTTTTTCCCTCCCCAAGTCAGTTCAACATTTGCCAGTACACCTTCTAGTGTTTATTTTTTAATGTGGGGAAAAAAGTATTTGAAGTGGGCTTCTTGCCTACTCACTAAAGGAATTAATCAGGGAAGAAATGGAGAACAGATAAAAAATTGTAAAAAGTGGCCGAGCATGGTGGCTCACGTCTGTAATCCCAGCACTTGGGAGGCCGAGGTGGGCAGATCATCTGAGGTCAGGAGTTTGAGACCAGCCTGGCCAACATGGTGAAACCCGTCTCTACTAAAAATACAAAAATTAGCTGGGCATGGTGGTAGGCACCTGTAATCCCAGCTCCTTGGGAGGCTGGGGCAGGAGAATGGCTTGAACCTGGGAGGCAGAGGTTGTAGTGAGCTGAGATCTTGCCATTGCACTCCAGCCTGGGGGACAAGAGAGAGACTTCGTCTTAAAAAATAAATAAAATTCAATTGTAAAAGTAATATATCTCACTAAAGAACACTTACAGAACATTTTTTATGGATTTGTGACTTCTGTTTAAAAATTTTTTTAATTGACGAATACACAGGTTAGGAAAAGAATGAAATAATTGCATTTTTAAGAATTATGAAATACATATGCAAATATATACATTCCCACGCATAGTTTAAATAATTTAATAAAATAGCAATCTGTCTACCTACCATTCAGCTTATGAAAAGAATTTTTGATGTTTCCTGTGTAAAAACTTTTTTTTCTAAGAGAAATATTACCCAGATAAAACTATGGTTGATTTTTTAGGGTTTTTTCCTTCTAACACTTTTCTACACATAGAGAAAAAAACTGAATATTTCTTACAGAAAAAAAAGTCACTTGAGACTCTTTCACTCACTGTTGACTAACAGCCTGAAAATCTGCGGTCAGGCAAAGCAATGTTTTCATTTTGAAACTGAAACTGCTGTAAGATTAATTTCAACTTTCCTACAAATCAGAACTGTCTAAGTTACTTTAATTTAATATGGTCATTTGTAGTAATATTTGTTATTGCTAGGGGAAGTACATATTCCTTAAGTAAATTTTCAAGACTCCATTATAAATCTTTTAAATCCTCAGACCACAATGTTCATTCAGTCTGACATGTTCAACATGGAAACATGAATATAATTCCACAGGGGGAAAATGTCAACTGCTGGTCCAGGGAGACTAGTTTCAACCACAAACTCAGGAAATGTACAGTATTTGCTGGAACGCGGGCAGAAACTCCACTGCCACCTCACTTGATGGCCAAAACACCTGAGTCTAAGTGACCTGCTGGGGAAAAAAATCACTTGGCTTTCACCGGACCAGTGAACTCAGAAATGGAAGTGACCACTTGAAACTTCTCAGTCTCGGAAAAAACTGAAAAGAAAACAAAGCTGAAAACTCCAAAATGTGTGGTGTGGTGGGCTGTGATTATATGACTCTGGAGAGGGAGTGTGGTCCAGAGGTCTGCACTGTGCATTGCCAGGGGGCTTGTTCTGGGAAGAAGAAACCAGTGGCCTCCAGGAGCCACAGTGTTCGCTTTTGTGGTCCTGGGTTTTCTACTTGTTAAAATGGAGGAGATTCGGTTTTACGGATATAAGAAATACATCACTGCTAGGGTCTTTCCCGGCTCTAACAGTGAATGATTCCAGCAACAGTATTGTACAGTATTTTTCAAACTTTGTTTTGACTTCAAACCATTATAAGAAATGTGTCTCATAGTGTGACCTGGTATGCTCACATGTATAAATAGGTGTGCAACCTGCAATTTTGAAATCTCCAAAGCTCCGAAATCTGAAATTTTAAAAAATGAAGTTTGGCACTAAAATTTCATTGGAAGACAAACTCTAATCTAAGCTGGTGAAAGGCTACTTATAGACTTTATTGTATTTACTGAAAATATTCATGTGTTTCACTGCATAAATATTAATGTACGTTAATATATGGGGCTACCCCAGGCCCTACTGGGAGTATTATGTAATACGTAGTATTTGTACTATATTATCTTTATGAAATCTAAAACATTATGAATTATGAAACATCTGGACTCAAGGACAAGACATTTTAATGTAAATATCTGAAAATTTTCATAAAACAATCTTTACTACATGTGATATACTCTGGCACTTTTCTGTTCTATTTCACTTTAACAAAATATGTTGGTCATGACCACCACATTGATTTCTTGACACTCTGGGAGGTCATGGCCTGGAGTTTGAATATATTAGTGTAGCAGTTAAGAGGGTGGGCTTTGGAGGTAGACTGTCTGGATTCCAATCCCCAATCCATGTCCCTAAGCTGTGTGATGACACTGGGCAAGTTACCTGCCTGGCCTTTCAGTGCCATCATTTTCTCATCTATAAATGGTGACAATGACTGGCCCGACCAAGGGTTGTGGTAAGGATTAAGTAAGTTAATATACATAGAGCACTTAGAACAGGGCCTGACACTTTGTGCTTGAGAAATGTCAGGTTCCTGGTTCATAACAGAAGTGACTAACAATTGTACTGCATATCTTAACTCACAAACCTTTCGCCTTCTGCCATCAACACCAGCATTTAGTTACTTCTGAGCTGGAACACTGAATATTAGGTTAAATACTACCATCATATGTTTTGCTGATTCTGAAAGCAAAGAGCCACCTTTACTGATTCTGTAGGCATTAATGCTATATTTATTTATTTATTAGTTTTTGTGAGAGTCTCATTCTGTTGCCCAGGCTGGAATGCAGTGGCTTGACTATGGCTCACTAGAAGCTGTGTGATTTTCTCACCTCAGCCTCCTGAGTAGCTGGGACTACAAGCATGCGCCACCATACCTGGATAATTTTTTTTTTTGTAAAGATAGGGTTTTACCATGTTGCCCAAGCTAGTCTTGAACTCCTGGGATCAAGCAATCTGCCCACTTTGGCCTCCCAAAGTGCTGGGATTACAGGCATGAGCCACTGCATCTGGCCCAGGCATCTATTTAATTGCAATGACATCTATTAAATGGTAAACACAGGCAAATTCAAGAAGACAGATATAGTACCTATTAATAGAACAGAAAAAGAAGGTTCTTCTCATTAGACAACATGCTGGGGCCCATCTACAAACCCATATGCCTCTTCTTCTTTACTTCCTGGCCTTGATTTCGGGAGCAGAACCAAATTATAGAGGGTCTTTCCAGCAGGACAGGCAACAGGAGACCCTCCACGCAGCTAGCTGCTGGACTGACATCCTTCTGTCCAGCTGTTCTCTGCTTGGGAGATTCATCAAGTTGCACAAGGCTCTGAATTGGCCTGCAAAGCAGACCCTCTGTAGAATACCACATCTAACTATGCTTCATTTGAAGTTCAAAAGCTTTGTTCTGCTTTTTCAGTGGCCCTTTGGGTATTGGCATTTTTCAGCAAAAACAAACTTTTGAGAAAAGCTGTGGGGAGCTGGCAGATAGGCCCTGAGATGCCAAGCACTTCCAAATCTGGTAATTCATTGCTCCAGATGATGGTATTTCTGACATGACAATTTAACCTTCTGAAGAGTAGTCTAACATGGAGAGTAAGGATTTTTCTTTTCTCTGGCTGTTACTATGCAATCCAGGACAAGGATGGATAGAAAACCAGTAAGCAAGCAGAACAGTGCATGGACATTTGAAATGTGGCTGTGGGAATGGTGATAGAAATAATGGGTACATTTCAGCAAGCAACCATGTGTGGCCCACATGTCAAAGGATCTGGCTGCTCTAGGTCTCAATGTAATGTTGGCTTTTAGAACATATGTCTGCCAAATTCACGTGGCGGGTCCTCTTATTTTAGCAGCATAGTGGCGCTAAAGGTGTATTTGGTTAAAACAGCTAGTGGGTGAAACATGACCTAGAAACAGCAAGTGGAGTGATCATTTGTCAGCATTCCTTCATTAATAGAATGTCCTTTTTTGGTGATCTGGGAACTTAATAAATGTACTTTTCAGAAGAAAAAGAGAAAATCTGGATTTCCAAATAACATTGATTTCAGCAAGTTTCTAGCAATGCTTCAAATAATCCTATGTTTCACTTCTTATGCCGGAGCTATTTTTGACTTCATGATCTGAGCGCCCATGGGGTGGATTTTGAAGCTTCATAAAACTTTTTGCAGTATCACCAAAACTCTGAGCCCCTTTTAACATGCTATTAAAATTTTAATGCAAAATAATAAAACTGAAAGCAGCACCAGGAAGAAAAAAAAACCCTACCCTATTTGAGCGATCAGTTTGACACTTAACTTGTAAGAGGTATTTTTTGTGATTTTCACTTGACCTTCACACTGGTTGTGGGCATAATTTGTGAATTACATGGCTAACGAAACAGATTGTGTTCTTCAGTACCAAACTGAAACTGACAGACTTACTGCATTAAAAGCGACATTATTTTCTCTCTCTCTTCTTTTCTTTTTAAGGCAGGGTCTCACTCTGTCAACCAGGCTGGAGTACAGTGGTGCTTTCACAGCTCACTGCCGCCTTGACCTCCTGGGCTCAAGCGATTCTCTTGCTTCGGCCTCCCAAGTAGCTGGGACCACAGGGATGTACCACCAAACCCAGCTAATTTTTGTATTTTTTGTAGAGCACCACATTCGGCTAATTTTTCTAGAGACAGGATCTTTCTCTGTTGCCCAGGCTGGTTTCCATCTCCTGGGCTCAAGCAGGCTTACTGCTTCGGCCTCCCAAAGTGCTAGGATTACAAGAATGAGCTACTCACGCCTGGCCTATTTTTCTTTACTAAGTTAATATTTGACATATATGGAAGGATATAGTTCCTGGTCGTTTGAGAATTCTGACTTAATATGCATAAAATAAATAAATATGGGGGAAGCCAATTTCATACCAAACCTTGTAGCTTATTTTGCTTATAGATGTTGATTTTTTTTTTTAAATGGGGGAGAGGGAAGAAGAAAGGGATAAGGATAAAAAGACAAGATAAATCTCTTTCCTTCATCTACTGTCTTAACAGTCATATTTCATTTACTTTTCTTTTTTTTAAAGGTAGCTACAGTTAATTTATATTCTCTTTGGTACATTATAACTTGGTTATTCTACACCTTTTTAAGTATTTAAATAACATTGGGTTGTCAATTTTTACATTGTCATGTATACCTTATCTAACTACATCACCAGTCTCTCATTAAAAAGAAAATAACTATTTTAACATAAAACATAGGAAGAGCATAATCTTGGAAAAAAATAATCCTTTCTTCAGAAAGAGTCTTCTGTATTCTGAGATTAGGATAACAGAACATAGGAAAAAATCTACTTAAACTGTTTTGGTGCAGAAAAGCCACAATATAAAATTTCATGTTATCATTACTTTATACTTGCATCATATATACATTGTATTATTTATAATATGCTGTTTACAATTATTCTGTAGATACAAATTTTTTAAAATATCTAGATGTGTTTTCAATCATTATCATTGCAAAAAATTCAGTTGTAAGGAATGCTGACCAAACAGAACGCTTACTTTTAGGTGGAATTGCTTGAAATATGCTGAGCAAACGAAAGAAGGTAAATACAAGGGCACGCAAACTCAGTAGCTTCTCCTTTCCAAGAGCTACTGGGAGACGGTGAGCAAGAGCAGAGTGTCCTTTTACAGCTGGACACAAGGAAGGGCGGTGAGGTGCTGGATGCCCCCGTTCCCTGGCCCCACATGCCCCAGGCAGCTTAGACATTGCAGGCCAGTGGAAACATCCTCATGAACAGCAGCAGGCTAGCATCTGTGCTGCGGGAAGCACTTAAGAACCACTTTTTTAAACCAGTACTATCTTTTCCTAAATGTTACCATTCAAATGAAAACCAGGCACTGAAGCTGAGCAACTGAAATAACAAACAAAATCCCATTCCTGAATACTATTTCTTCGTATGTTCCCAACAAATACTGTATATTTTCTTTACAACTATGGAATGATACAGTCAATCTACCTTAATGAAAGCTTGCTCAGGCTCTGGCAACCACTCTTTTAAGCCACAGGTCAGCATAAATTATCGATGAAGCCATTAATTTTGATTTACTTTAGCCTGAATAAAATAAACCATGGTCTTTTTCATTATTGATGCCAAGAATAAAAAACACTTCTGAAAACGACTACACCACAAGTCTTTCGTTTGGAGACCAAGTGGAATATCTTTCTCTTGGCAACTCTCTATCCTCCTTTCATTCCTTTTCTACCTTCATTGAATTGCAAATAACTATGGCTATTTCTTACACATGGTTTTCATTGCTAATTTGACATCCATGGAGAGACTAATGAACAAAACAAAGAAGCTGCACTTTATGAGGTTTTGTGCTATAAAACTACAAATAGCTTTGAGTTTTCTTGTTTTGCCTTCTCTAGAAGTAAACTAAATGAGTTATTGAGGTTTCACTGTAAGCTGCTAATGAGATGATGCGTAAGGTTCCCCATAAACTAGAAGAAATTTTAAAACTCAAGAGAAAATTGCACTATGGTCTCCTAAGAGTTTTATATCCAGTATATAGCTGGGAACACAGCCTGATGGTTGAAAAATCTAGGTTCTGAAGGCAAACTCTTAATCTGACTTAGGTGTTCAAGCTTGGGGAAATTAATGACTCCTTCTCATCTTGGGGTCCCTGTTATAAAACAGAGGTAATCCTAACACTTACCTCATGGGGGGTTATTATCAAGATCTCATTGTATAAGTGCATGAAAATCCCCTGGCTCCACATAATATATGTTAGGAGAGCACTCAGAGTTGTGGTATTTCCATGTGTGCTGGCCTTATGCTCCTGACTCTTTCCCAGGAATAAGAAACTGTTTATAAATTTTAACAGTCATCTAGGAGAACTCCTGCATAAGAGGTAATTTCTTGGGGAACCTATGCAGTCCACAGGTGGGCTAAGATGGGTATCTAAGTCTGGGATTGGACGCCTCCATTTCCAAAGAAAAGTACTTCTCTGATGTTGCATGGGCTTACCCTTAGGAGAATGAGTGAACCATCAATATCCAGCTAATAACAAGTGACTCCCAGGGAATCTAGCACCAGGGGGTGCGGCACACTGGAGATCTCTAGTTAATGAAACACTGGGTTGAGAAAGGGGAGGAGAAGCAAATGAGATGGTAGAAGAGTCTCAATGTGAAAGGAGGTCTCAAATTGGCAGAGTTTGTCTATGCCAGAGATGGCACACACAGAGATGGCTCTAGTGCTACTTAAATGCACTCTGTCCAAGATGGCCATCACTAATCCATTATAACACTCTTGCCTATGCAGCTTTGGGACTCAGCCTTCAGCACTGTGCCCTAGGTAGTCACTATAAATCAATGAAGGTGACATGTAAGCTGAAAGTTTGTGCCATCTCGGACTTACATATTTTCCTCTGTATCTACTGAGATCTCCACTATTACTCTGGCCTAGACATTTGGTACATATTTTATCCCTTCTCAGAGAATCAGAGAACAAAGCTACCAGACTATAATATCTGAGAGAGAAAGTTGAGTATGTCTAAGACAAGAGCTGTTCCCAAGCTCAAGCAAGAATGCTAGTGACATATTCAGATTAACAGCATCTATTCGTGAAATGTAATTATGTATGGGCCAAAGGCTCAAATTTACTGTGTATATGAGATTTATTTATACAGAGAATAGTGGTCAGTAGATTAGCATTGTTGAAAGACAGAATGGAGTTTACAGCACTTTTTCTTGAATGAATTATTAATAATAAGGCAGTAAAACTATTTTGGGGGCAGAGTTTCAAGCCTGGGCTGTTCTGTGACAAAGCATGTGAATGTGGGCATCTCAAGCTTACAGACCTCAAGTCTCATGGGTTTTGGGGGCTGATTTTTTTCAAAGTGATTTTTTTGCCTTTTGTTGCAAGAGTTCAGTTTAACTCTTTCTGAACTTAAGGGCATTAAATAAAATTCATGGATGGTCACTGTTTTGGATTAAGGTTCTGCACTGGGCCCCAAGTGAGCAGACCAAACCAGAATGGATTTGCTCAAACTAAGCTTTGAAATGGGCCAGTTTTCCAAAAAACAGGACAGTCACAGCAACCAATGAGAAGGGGCCCCGTTTACTTAAGCTGGAAGTCCCCTATAAGACTTTTAAAACAACCAATGTGCTTTTTTGTTACCCATTTCTGCTTTCTTCCGTTCTTTTCTGCCTATCAGGCCAATCTCAACTACTCAGCTCACTGGAACACACATTCTATTTTATAAAATGAGGTGTTGCCTGATTCTAAAATCACAAAAGTCAAGTGAAGTCTTTAAACCTGTTGTAATTTTATCTTTTGACAAGCTTAGTTTTCCCTGTTATCCACCTGTTAAATGTGTTCAGGTATTAGGTTATTTAGGTAAGTACACACTTGAATAATATTCATTCAATCATTCATTCATTCAATCGAGGCAGAATCTCTCTGTGTTGTCCAGAATGGAGTACAGTGGTGTGATAGGTCACTACAGCCTCAACCTGCTGGGCTCAAGCAATCTTCCTGCCTCAGCCCCCTGAGTAGCTGGGACTACAGGTGCATGCCACCAGCCCCAGCTAGTTTTGAATAACTACCTTTTTTTTTTTTAATTGAAGAAATGTGAGCTTCCATCTCTCCTTTTCTGTCTACTAAGGAGTTAATCCAATGAGTCTGAGTGCCAAAAATACTTGGTAAACTGTGTGTAAATTTTGGTTATGGAGAGGACCTGGATGTTGATGATGGTGATAATTTAAACTTTTTATTAGGCATAGTTTCAAAAAAAAAAAAAACCCGCAACTACTGCCACATTGTCAATATTTTGTCATCTTATTTAAGCTTTCTCTTTTTCTCCCTTTTTAGGCCATGATTGATAATTCACATATTTTTCATCCTTTGCTCACATATTCACTTAAAAATATATAGAGATTTTTAAAAATGGAAGAAGGGAAAGAAAGAAGAGAACAAAGAGAGAAGGAAATTTTTCCAAAGTAGTTCCTGGGAAATACCTAACATAGATTCACAACTGAGTAAGATGGCCAGCAGCAAAACTGCAGGGACACAACACACGCAGCCAAATGCTTGCAAAGGATGAGCACTGTTATAAGGAGTCTATACCACTGAATGTTTATTAATTTGAAAGTATCAGCCAATGGTTCCCAACTCTTTCAGGTTTGTCAAATGGTATGCTGCCTTGCATAGTATAGTGGGATTTGGGTGGTTTTTGAGTTAGAGAGAAAAAAGAATGACATAAAACGACTATTCAGTAATGCTTTGAAATGAATGTGTATTTTATAAGATCTCCTAGCCCCCTTTCCCCTACATGCTCCACCCCATGCAAAGCCTGCACAAATTTATGGGTTATTTGGAAAAAAATTCAGGGTGTGTGTGTGTTTAAATTTTTCAAGAATGTCACTACTTAACTGCTAATGAAGTATTTCTTGGAGGGGCCTCTGGACCTTCTGCTGATTTACAAGGAGCAGCCTTCATTTGCATGCCAAAGGCGTGCACTAATCCTTAGCATCAGCTGGCTCCCAGGAATGCACGCGTCCCACAATCCTGTTTGTCCTGCTGGTTTATTTAGCAAAGCTTTCTTCACAGAGAGTACAGGCCCCCATTTCAGGCCAGCCAACCTGATTATCCCAAATCTCTAATTAGTGTAATTAAAGCTTTAATGGATTGCAGCCGGTATATAAACCATGCAACCCCCCTTTAAAACCCATTACTTGTGTATGTGAGAATGGTCCACACCAGAGGGCTCCTTGTTGAGTGACTGAAGGTTCTGGACACCTCTACACCCAACACCCAGGCCATTTTTGGTGACCAGGGAGCCTCTTTCACCAAGTTCATGTATGCAAACCAAGCGGTTGTCCCCCGCCCCCAGCTCCAAGTATCCACTGAAGCAATGGGCATTTTCAGATAGGGTTAGCTCTGATCATTACTCCAACAGATGCTAGCCTCACGGAGATTTTCCTCCAGTCATTATGCCCTGGGAAATGAGACAAATATCCTAACTAAATTCCAACCAACTAGCAGAATCTTGTTAGACCCCACTGAGCATTCTTACATTAACCACAATGCAGAGAATCGCTCAGAACTTTTCCAACAACCAAACGTCAAAGATCTACAGCTTTAAACCAGATTTAATCCACAGCATTTTTAGGTATTCCCAACAGTGTGCAAACTAACCTCTTCTTAAAATGGCTCTGGAGAGTGTTCACATTATCCAAGCTTCAAGAAGGGCAAAAGATCTATGACTTTTAAAAAGTCTTTTAGTATGTGCTCTGCTAGGTGCGTTATCATTGTTACCTTATTTAATCCTCATAACAGCTTGCAAGGAGTTATCAGTCCTATTTACAGATATAAAATTGAGCCTTGAGACATCAGTTTGCCCAAGGACCCACAGCTAATACCATGACATAGGAAAGTTACAAAGTGCTAAAAGTCTGCGCTCTTCAATATAGTAGCCATTAGCCATATGAAGCTACCAACACTTGAAATGTGGCTAGCATACCCAAGGAATGAAATTTGTAATTTTATTTAATTTTACTTAATTTAAACTTAAGTAGCCACATATGGCTAAGGGCTACCATATTGAATAGAAACATAACATTTCCATCATCATGGAAAGTCCTATTGAGCAGTGCTGTTATAGCTGATAAGAGCTCTGTCTGGATATGCTGGGTGTGAAATGGTGGTGGGATACTCAAAAGATCTGTACAAACAGGTTAGCGATCTAAATTTGGGAGTCATCCACCCAGAGGAGAAAAGTAACGAAATCAAGCAGGGAAAAAGAGGTGAAGGTTGAGAAGAGAAACTTGGGGAAACGCCTGCAGTTTAAATGGCAGGAGGAGATAATGAGGATTAGGTTTATACTTTTTTTTTTCCCCAGACTTAATATTTTTACGGTTTTAGATGAACGTCTGGGGTGCAAACATTGAAGAGTGAAGATCTGAAATGAAAAAGTACATTTATTTCTTTGAGTGTTTTGTGCAAAGATGTCTTCTCTTTCAAAGGCATAGCATTTATATCTTCCAGCTCAAAATGGGGGTATACTGGGAGCAGAAAAATGTTAATACAGGACATAGGCAACATGTGGCTTTTATGCAATAAGTAGCTCAATTCAATTTCAATCTGTCCACAAACTCCTTAAATAATGAGATCCCAACAATTTGCTAAAATAAAACTCCAACATTGGTCCCTGCTGTGAAGGGTACTTTACAATAATTTTCACTTATACATCTTTCAGTTGCCTGGGGGATTGTGATGTTAACTGACCTTGTATTTCTTACTGTGTAACCAAAACCACCTAGAAAAAAAGTCGACTCCTTTTCCTTATTGGGAGTGAAAAGTCTGCTCACAACGCAGGAATTTTACTTTGGTAAGACCTGAGACCAAACTGGGTTTTCCCTTGGAGAGGGTGAGAAAAATCTTGGGGCTAGTTTACCTCCATACTCTGCATCCTATGGAAGGACAGGCCTCTGAAACTCCCACTGACTTCAAAAGGAAATTTCTCACCCACCCCTATAAATGGAGGTGAGTGATGCAGAGAGGGAGGAAGGAAGAGGGAATAGTGAGAAAGGTATTAGCAAAGTGTTAAATGGGCTGCTAAGATTAAGGTTAAAGTTAAAACAAAAACCTTGAAATTTAGAGTTCTTAAAAGCCAATTAAGACATTTCCAACTTTTTTCCCCCTATATAATTTACAATGGGTCTTGGGTGACTATTTACAGAGCACATGGCCCTACAATGCAGAATTTGGAAAAGAGGAATTCTGGGAATTAAAGTGCAGGAAGCAAGCAAACAGAAGGCCCGCGTTGCCTAGGGCAGCCGGGAGAAGACGGGGGACAGCCAATGCAAGGCTCCGGTTCCCCTATCCTCGGCCGTGACGTGATGGCGGCAGGGGCTGCTTCCACTCCGGGTGCTGATGACACATTTACGCAATCAACCACACATTCTCCGGGTTGTATGGCTCCCTCGGGGAACAGGAGGAATTTGTGAGGAGACATTATTATCTTTCAGGATACCTGGGAGCTATTTAGTGGGCAATTCACTGAATACTACCCCAGTGTCTTTGAAAGAGTTAATTCACCTCCAGAGGGCCTCCAGAATCTGCCTCCTCATCAGGCCTTATGGGATCAAAGGGAGGTCAAAACAGAACAGCGTGTGTGTGTGTGTGTGTGTGTGTGTGTGTGTGTGTGTGTGTGTGTGTGTGTGTGTGTGTGTGTGTGTAGCCAGACTGACACTTTCTAACCATGCAACGTGTGAAGAAAAGCGGGGAGGCTGGGTGCAGCGGCTCATGCCTGTAATCCCAGCACTTCGGGAGGCTGAGGCGGGTGGATCATGAGGTCAAGAGTTTGAGAATATCTTGGCCAACACAGTGAAACCCTGTCTCTACTAAAAAAATACAAAAAATTAGCTGGGCGTGATGGCGGGCGCCTGTAATCCCAGCGGCTCGGGAGGCTGAGGCAGGAGAATCACTTATCCCTTGAACCCAGGAGGCGGAGGTTGCAGTGAGCCGAGATCACGCCACTGCACTCCAGCCCGGGGAACAATGTGAGGCTCCGTCTCAAATTAAAAAAAAGAAAAAAAGAAAAGAAAAGGGGAAACAAGTAACCTAAGAAGCAGAAGGCCGTACCTTTTGGACAGGAAGGACAGGGAAGAGGGAGGTCTTCTCTAGGTCTGTCTCATGTCCGCTGTTCCTCTGCGGGTGGAAGAGGGCGTGGCTCAAGGAGACCCCACGTGAACAGAGCTTGGCGCTAAGGAGCTCAGTGGTCAGCACACCCAAGCAGGAGGGACGGAAGCCCCTTGCTTGCTTTCACGCTGAGTCAGAGCTCAGCTGAAGCCAGGTCTTCCCCTCTATTCCTTGACTGATTAACATCTCCAGAAGAAATTCCAACCTCTCTGTGGGAGCCCTTGCAGCTGCCTCATTTCTCTTGTATTCAGGCAGTGAGACACTTTGGCCATTTTAAGTCTGACCTACCCTAACTGAAGTCTAATTTCTCTCTTTCTTCCTCAATGAGTTGTTACTTAGCAGGGGTTCTCGGTACAGAGAAACAAAGGTGGGACCTGCAGGCAAGCCCTGTGTCCAGCTCTACCATGTGCTAGTTATATGACTGTGATCACACTTTTAACCTCTCTGGGCTTCAGTTCTTATCTGTAAATGGGAGTTTCATTGATTCGTTATTTCCACGAGTTCTGAAAGTGCGTCAGGTGGATCTTCAGAATAAAGATTTAAAGCACAATAAAATAGAATGAATGATAAGAGGGGCGGGGGAATTGGGAGAGACCAAACCTGGGGACAGAGCACAGGGGCAGGAATGGGGTGGCAGAAACGAAATGTGGATGAGAACCACCTGCTACCTGTTTGCTACGTGGATTGCAAGTTCTTGAATACTTGCAAACTGGAAAGTTCTGAGTCAGCAATGCAAGTAATTGCTCCCAATATTATCAACAGCTACTGAGATGCTGAGTGAAGGACCGACATATGCTGTAACTCCATTTCACACGTAGTTATGGAGGTACTCGTACATGGGCTGAGGGGACGTGGAGACGGGGACAGGGTCTCTGCTCTCCAAGTGCCGCTAACAGCCTGGAACAGGTGTCTGAGAGAGGGCACAATTCTAAGGCTAACTGTGGGGAGTATGTTATGCACAGAGTGAGGCCCGAAGCAGATCACTGCATATGGCTGGGACAGGGGCTGTACTTTGGTCCTGGATGTTAAAAACTACTGTGTGTGCTCGTCAACCCCAGCTTCTGTTTTGTTCCTGTTTCTATGAATTGTGGCAACCTTTTGTTGCCAGACTGCGTTTCTGATTTTCTCATGCCTTCAGCAGGACTGCCAAGGAAGCAGGCCCCCCACATCCCTTACTAAAAATGGAAACTCCTGCTCACCAGCCAAGGACGAGAGGGCTATGTGGCCAACATTTACCTTGCAATTGTTACTAGGTCTCCCCTAGAGATGTAGCACTTCTTCAAAAGCACAGGGCAACAGTTACCTTTCATTTCCACACAGGGGTCTCCCAGAATCTTACAGTAAATCAGTTCAGCCTCGACTCTATCTGATGCCCAATGTCCCTACAGGAAACGGGCTTTGGAATTTCACAAGCCATGCACGGGGCTCCTCTGTTCTAGAACCCCTCTCTGGTGTGCTCATAGGACCTATTTTATTTGTGGCAGTAACCAGAGCGCCATTTACTTTACATAAAAGATTTCAGCTGATGAAGAAACAAACCCCAGCCCTTAAGCGAGGATTAGACCCAGCAATAAGATGGCAACCACCAGCCATGCTAGCTGCAAATTACTGTTAAGAGTTTACTATCATGATGATTCCTTCAAGCAGGCCCTATTAAAAAAATAATCACCATCTGCTAGACTCCCTTTTTTTTTTTTATTAAACTAGTCATTCATTACTGGTAACAACTAATTTTGTCTGGATTTTATTGAGTAATTATAAAATAAACAGGGAGGAGATCAAGCTTCCTGCCTTCAGCAAGGCAGGAATTCTTTATAATGTTATGTTACAAAAGGGGGCTGTAATAAACCACCAAATTCCATTTAATATGGTAATTATAATTCACAAAATTCATCCTTCCTGTGGTTAACGAGTGCCTTCTTTCAGCTTAGCTCAGCCTGACTTCATCTTGGGTCATTAAATAGCAAACTAGTCTTTACCCACTGGTAACAATAGATCTTTCATGGGTTATCGCCTAATTAATCAAGGTGCATAATTTGATCACTGGCACTTTTTTAAAAAGTTTTATATTCCAAGTATCATACAACAATATATTACTGGAGAGTAATTTAAAAAGAAGCAGGTTTTAATGTTTTGATTAGAACAGGTTTATTATCCTGAATAAGGTGAAGTGCAAAGTTTTACTGATGTTCTTCAACTACAACATTTAGGTTGAAACATTTGAAACAAGCCATTAATTTAACAACATGCTCATCCAAAACAAATCATAACTCATTTCTTTTTATTGCAAAAGTAATTGAGTAATGAATAATGAAAATCATCCCACTGAAAAGGGCAGTAAATATGTTGACTTTATTATTAATACTCAATTTTGGTTAATAAGGCAGCTATTAAATTTGAAACATGATGGACCTGATTTATTGACTTATTCAAGATAACACTGAAATACTATCCAGTAAATACTGGGGTTCTCACAAGGGAAGATTTGATTCTGAAAAATTAAGTAGAATTCAACTGAAATTTCAGTTCATATTTAGAATGATTTGACCTTAAGTCTCTTATCCCTGCACTTTTTTGCTTAAAGGAATTTAAATTTTGTGTGTGTGCTTATCTGTGTGTGTACAGGGGTGGGTATGGGAAGCCTCAAAGGGCCTTATACCATGCACACTGCACCCTAGTGAGTTGGAATTCCCTGGTGAAGTCAGTACTGGTTTGGTTATTCTTAGACTCTCTCCAAAAGGAGTTCCTAATAAAACACCACAAGGACATTAGGTACACCTAAAGGATGGTCTGCAGCCTAAGTCTCAAACACATTTTAGTGATGGTTCAGGGAAAAAAAGTAAAAGGGATCAGTGGAATTTTTTTTCTTTCAAATAGGATTATTTATACTAATATGAATACTTGTTATTCACAGTACTAAGTTTCTTTGAAACTGAGTTAGTGAATACTGAACCATGGCTCTGAGGGGAAATTCAAGGTTAGGTTCCTGCAAGCCTCTGGTGGCAACATTTTCCTCAACCGATTAATACATGACCTTGTTTTAGGTGTGTTTCTGTTTAAAGACACCTTACGTAATACATAATGTTGATTCCCTGAACTCAGGGCCAAGAGTACTATGACTCATGCCAGTATAAACTTACCTGACACTTTCTCCTGAAGTCACCTCACAGCCTTCTTGTGCTTAGGGGCACTAGAAAGCACTTCAGTGCTATGCTTGGGGCCATTTTAAACAGCAAGATCACCCACAAACAGCTCGGAATGCAAACAAGGCACTAGATACAGCGTGAAAAGGACACATGCATAACGTAAGAGTTGAAACAAGAGGGCGGAGCACTACTTTGCTCAGCCTCAGCTGGGAGTGTGTGCACCAGGCAACTCAAAAATCTCACCTCTCTGCCCATGTGAGTGACTGTGAAAGCACCACAAGTAGTGATTTGAGGACACAAATACATTTTAGTGAGAAAGCAACTTTACAAACACCTAATCTACAAATAATAGCAATTCACTGTGCCTGGCAGAATGGCTTAATCCCAGTGCTTTGGGAGGCTGAGGTGGGAGGATCCCTTGAGCCCATGTGCTTGAGACCAGGTTGGGCAACATTGTGAGATCTCATCTCTTAAAAAAATAGTAATAATAACTGACTGTACTGTAAACTACAGGCTCTTACTACTCATTCACCTATGTATGATTATATTTGCTTATCCACAATTTGAGGACATTTCAAGTGCTTGTCAAACATTTTCTTATTTATCTGCATATTTCAGAGAAGGGCTTCATTTCATGAAGGGACATTAAGTACCACCCTGAGTTTGCTTTCCCTGGGGGCACAGTCTTTTCTAAAGACAATGAGGACCTGTTCCAGAATGCTACCTCTCACTCTCAACTCTGGCATATTTCTCCCCAGATTTCACCGGCTAGAACTACATCCATCACAGCATTGTTGACATCAATCAGTAGCATGAGGAATGAATCGCTTCCGTTAGCTTAGACTAGAGTTCTGACTCAGTAGGTCTAGGGTGGCACCTAAGAATCTGCATTTCTAACAAGGTCCCCGGTGATCCCGATGCTGTTGGTTTGAGAACCACTGAGCTTAAACGATTTAAGATTTACCACCTGAACACACTTATGGCTCTTCCAGCAAATGAGAAGGGGAGGAAGAGTTTTAGGTGGAAACTGGCAGTGGAGCTGTTTCACATGCTCTTTACAGACATATGATGTCTGCTGAGACACTGGTCAGGGTACTTGCAAGTGGGGAAAAGTACTCTAAAGAAGGCTAGCAACATGTATACCACTATTCTAGATGGAAGCTGAAGCCACGCAAGCTATTTTAAGATCCCTAGCAGCTAAGCTGGAGATTTTCATGCTATGACAAGTTTGCATAGACAGTTTTATTTACTCTAAGCATTGTATTCTTTCACAGAAAGAATTACACAGATTCATACAAGATTACACAGAAAGATGTGGCAGTCACTGATGCTGTTTCCCAAGTATTTCTAACTCTTCACTTTTGGGGCACACGATGGCACTGCACTTCTTTGTTCCCCTTGAGTTTACATATGACAGATGACTTGATTTGGAAACTGAAATGCACAAGCAGTGATGAGCCACAGTGGCACTTCTTCCTGATATAGTGACTACAAAATGTGGGTCAAGATAAGCTTCTATCAGACTAGGTTCCTGAGTGAAGGAGCAAGGCCTCTCTACTGAACCATGATGAACATGCAGAGTAAGCAAAAAATAAGCTGTTGTGTTAAGTCACTGAAATTTGGGAATTTGTTACTGCAGTATAATCAAACCCATCCTAATACAAAGTATGTAAAACTTTTACACTTCACTGTAATTACATACTTTTTCCTTTGAGCTCAAATGCCCCTTTAAAAAAAATCCTAATAACCCTTCCAGCTCTGGCTCGAGTTACATCTTCATCATCACCCCAACCAACATTTATCTCTTTGTGTGAACACCAATTCCAAGTCTGAGAAAAATCACAAGGTTTAGCACTTGATTATTTTATAAATGCCCATATATATTAGCATCACCTCACTGGCTATCTCAGTGACTTAGGAGGGCAGAGATCATGTTGTAGACATCTTTGTGTTATCTTGAGCAAAGGAGGAAAATGAGTAGTCTTTAGATAAAATCTAGTTGCAGAATGGGTCTGTCAGGATTTTCTAGCATTTAAACTTTTCCATGTGTTATTTGTACACAATAAGGCAGTTATTGAGCACATATTGGTGCAGTCATACAGAAAATTTGAGAGCAGAGTTGCAAGCAGCCATGCGCTTGCTTCATTAAATGTGCTTGCGGCAATTTTTACCACCTATGCAAATTTCCATTTTTCGGAACAATTTGACTATACATGGCCTGTTCACTCCCTCTTTTCAAAATAAATTAAGGAGTAAAAGAGAAAACAGTGGCGATAACTTAAGAGAAAAAAAAAATCAGCTAGTAGATTTAAAACGAAATTTAGTGAGCTTATACTAAATTGTTGCTTAAAAATGGGAAATGGCATTGTTGAAAAGAAATACAGACTGTTTTAAGTTTCATTAACACCGGTAATCTAAACATGGGACTTTGTGACGTCATCTCGCCTAGTCCTTTGTTTTTAGATTTGTGCTTTCAAGCATGCGAAGTATCATGGTTTTTAAAAGTTAAGAGGCCGATTGATGGTCCTTTGCTTACTAAGTGATGAAGGTAGCACTGAAACACAGCTCCTAGTAATGGGCAACTTTAAATGCTCAACATACGTGGGTAGACTGTTTCATTAACATAAAATGTAAAATTTTATTTAGAAGAATTACCATTTTTGTGCTCTTAGGAGATGCTTAACATAGGTGGGTAGACTATCTCATTAGCATGAAATGTAAAATTATATTTTGAAGAATTATAATTTTTGAGCTCATAGGAGAGGAAAATATTTTGAACCTGTTCCCCCTATAGAAACTAAAATGAGAAAATTTGGAGAAATAAACCAATAAAGAATAAAGATCATAAGTCATTCATGCTAAAACCTGTGATGAGAGTTAAAGAAAACCATTTAATTTTTCAATGGTAAATGGAAAATGCAAGCATGTCAATAATGCCTTAAAGCTCGGTAGCTGCTTGTCAAAAATGTTAACTATCAGAGCTGGATAAAATAGAGCAAGCATGAGGATGCATTCTATGATGATAAGGCAGCAACATGAAATAACAGCTTTAACATCACTAAAGTAATGCCAAATTTGCTTGGGTGAAGTCGTAGAAAAGAGGGGTGACTTATGGTTACAAAAGGAAGGAGCGGGCTCAATTTTGTCCTATTTGACTACAGGAGTGCTCTGGAAAGCCAAGGAAGATTGGACCACAGTCCACTTCTATCCACACCATTTATTAAATAATTAATACATAATCATTTCAAAAAGTACTAGTGGGTAACTGGCTCTAAATCTAAATATCACTAATGACAATATATGCAGAAGCAAATTCAATCCTGGTTTCCAAACACCTTCACAATAAACAACCTATGGAGTTTACTCTGTGTAAGTTGTATTACTGCTTGCACCTTGGAATCCTCCTTCATTGCTACCCTTAAAATCCAAGTGAAAGGGACTCCCTTATAGAAGCAAATGCCTTAAGGGAAGTGCTTTCAGTGTTTGAGGAGCCAAAAACTCCTGGCCCTGACCCAAAAATAATCCACATTATTGTAAGTTACATCCAATATTAAAGGCAATATGATGATGTTTTAGTACACTGAGTCCTTAGCTTTTTTCAAAACTTCAGCCTCATTTGGCAACTGAAGCCTCTTGGGGAGCAAAATTACTTACATCGTTAAAACTTCATCAAGTCATAATTTTATTATAATTGTTAACATTAATAACTACAGTAAATAAGTACAGAGTGATCGATTTGTTCTTGATATCTCAAGGGAGTCTTTATTTAGCTTTGATATATAAAATCAGGACATTATTTATTTGTATTACAAACTGCCTATCAACTATTCACTTGGGCATGTTTTAATTGGCTTTAGGTTTAGCACATTCCATAACTGAACTGTGTGAGCAGGTCGGCTTCAAAAATAAGGTCTCATGTAACAGCTAAGTCTAAATGACGATGTGTCACATGGCGTGTCAAATATTTTTCTGCTTTCCTCTGCTTCCCTTCCTGACACCAGAAAAAACTTTGTTCTAGTGAAATACAAAATGAATTCTGCTAAGACTGGATAAAAGAGGGGCATGCGAATAAGGCCCTCTTCTTTCCTGGCCAGCAGGAAGTGCCTTCAGCTGTCTGATCTGCATCAGTAGCTCAGCACAAATTTTTCAATTGACTAATGCTCCCCACTTCCACCAACAGCAGAGTAAGGCATCGCCTCCTAAGATAAATTACCATAATATAACGATTGAAGAGAAAATATATGGCATAATACAGAGAGGTCTAAATAACTGTAAGTGGAAAAAAACATAAGCAACCCTTTTAATTAATTTCCTAATGTAAAACACAGCTGTAGTAATGTTGGCAAGTCTCACCTGCCCATTTTAAATTTGTGACATGAAATCATGCCACTTAATTAAGTCTTAATGCACAAAAATATATTTTATTTACTTTTTATGGAATACCAGCATTTAAAGCTCTCTATTTATGTGTGTAAGCGCTTTATAAATTACTTGAAATACTGAAAAAATCTGACTACTACTAATCGGCAGTTACAAGTACCAGTTTTAGTTTCAATAATTAAATGCCTTTTTGGTGGACTCCTGCTGCTATGTGAACTAGCTCTAGGCTATTAAAGTAATGAGTCCGGACAGAGTCATCTGATCTCATGCTTGGTGCAAAACTCAAGGAAAAGGGCTTTGCCCACAATTCCTGGTCTGTTTACCAGACTGCAACCAGACTGACTGCTGGAAGCATTATAAAGCCTCTGGGCTTCCCCTTCCCCCTTCCAGTAAGTACCCGTTTTTGTGTTTTTTTTGGCTTTTTACAAGGGTTGTCTAGGAAAATATGGTATTATAGAGCCCTCTGCAGGTCAGAAGTTTTGTAGTAGCTTAGCAGCATGACTTTTCTTGAAGTGGCAGTAAGAGAGGGGAAAAGCCTAATTGTCAAAACTTCATAAATCAGATCTCACTAAGAAAGATGTTTGTCATAAGAGCAGACTGGCATCAGTGGCATAAGTTCTTCCAAAAGACTCACCTAAAAAGAACATCTCTGTTAACTTGTTTAAGGAATGTTGGCTTGAGAGCAAAATTTTGGTGAGCCTCTGGTAACTTCATAATGGGTTGCAGTGTTAGGGATTATATCATCTTCATCATCATCATAATTCTTAAAATAATCCATGAATAATACAGGGCTCTGAACTGTTCACTTAAAAATGCAATTTCTGGCCAGGCATGGTGGCTGAAGCCTATAATCCCAGTGCTTTGGAAATCTGAGGTGGTAGTGGACTGCTTGAGACCAGGAGTTTGAGACCAGCCATGTAGTGAGATCCTGTCTCTACAAAAATACAAAAAAAAATTTTTAAAAAAAAGAATTTCTTTCACCCTGGACTTTAGAAGCCTAGGTATAGGGAAGAATTAGATATAGATATAGATATAGCCTAGGTATAGGTATAATTGTCTGTTAATTATACAGACAAACTCTATGATTTCCTCAGCCAAGTTTTCATTCTAATGAAGTATATGCCTACAAAAATACAGTGAATTTGTCAAGTATTTTAGGGAACTTAGTATAAATTTTTACAAGGCATTTTATATTGTGTTTTAAACTTTTTGGATGAAATGGATAGAAATCATTACAGAAAGAAATACATATGTAAAGATAAAAATGAGGAAGTACACTGAAGATAAACAGAACAAATAAAGGTCTCATTTTCATTTAGACAGTACTTTTTGAACCACATTTTATGTTGGTTATAAAATATTCTTTTTTTTTTTTTTTTTGAGATAGAGTCTCACTCTGTCACCCTGGCTGGAGTGCAGTGGTGCGACCTTGGCTCACTGCAACTTCTGCATCCTGGGTTCAAGCAATTCTCCTGCCTCAGGCTTCAAGCAGCTCTGACTACAGGCACACAATGCCACACCCGGCTATTTTTTTTGTATTTTAGTAGAGATGGGGTTTCACTGTGTTGCCCAGGCTAGTCTAGAACTCCTGAGCTCAAGCAATCCACCTGACTCTACCTCCCAAAGTGCTAGGATTACAGGCATGAGCCACCGTACCCGGCCATATAAAATATTCTTAAAGTCAGCAAAATAACCAACAACTTTTAATAGAAAATTTTTCCTAATATTTTTAAGTCAGCAAAAGAACTAACAGCTTTTAATAGTGGGTTTTCTTTTTTTCAGAACAGTCAAGAGAGTATTAATTTAAAAGAGGAAGCATTTGACCAAAATATTTCCTTTTATTGAGTTTAATCTGTGCCAGGTAACTCATAAACCTCCTGGAGCACCCAGAGATACATGCTTCTAACAACTCGCAAAGGTGCCAGAGCTGTCTCGTCAAAGTTCCTCACCCTGGCAGTAAAACATTATGATCAACACTTGCCTGGAAGCTGGGATAAGTGGAATAAATGGGAAGTGATATGACGATGAAAAGAATCTGATATTGCATACATTAAAATTTCCTTCCACAGCATTTTAATCATTTGACAGGGTCTCTTTAAGGACCTGAAGGGAGTTACGAGGAGGCTGTGGTCTGGAGGTGAGAACCCAGGCTGTGGTTGTTGGCGGCAGTCTCTAGATGAGCCTCAGTAGTTCCCTGGGGACTCTGGTGACATGCTAACTAAGGCCATGCATTCTGTGGTTGGTTGGCATAACCGACTGCTGCTTTTCCCAAGGACAGCCATTTGGTGTTGGAGGTTTTTCTAGTCTTTTCTACTCAGTGGTGTAGACAAGACCAGCACGTCCTTAGGGTAATGTCCACAAGGGTTTGGGTTCCAGTAAAATGACTCTTCCAAATGAAAACCCAAAATTAAAATGCCAAGTTTCCAGATTTGTTGAATTCAGAAACAAGTGCTCTCAGCGTGAACTGTCAGCAGTTGAAGTTAAAATAGGCCAGTTGGTGGCTCCTGTGGGATTGTCTCTGCACATCCATCCCAACTTTGCAGAGTTGAATGTCAGACATTATTCTATCAGGCCTGGAATCTGCAGCCAGACTCAGTCTCCTTCATCCGGCTTATCTCCTACTGGGAGGCTGTGGCTGACTGGATAGAACTGCACACTTTCCGGCAGACGCTGGGCTGCCAACGGATGGGAGCACGGCTAGGCTGGCGCCACCAACATTTACAGCCATTTCTCTCGCTCCGTTCCCCCTGCGGCCCCCAAGCCCAGTCCCACCAACGCCTGCTTGCAGACTTGGCCCACTAGGAGAGGACAGGTGATGAGGATTAGGCCAAACGTATTTGCATATCCTCAGCACAGGGAAGGAAATTAACACCACAGTGACGTGATTTAGTGGCTAACCTTAAACCTGAGAAAGCCCTGAACCAATTTTTGAGCACTGCGAGACTGAGGGAGATGTAAAATGCAATACATCTGGCAGGGATGGGCTCGTCCTGGGTTAATGGAAGAAACAGAAATGAATTGGTTTGGGTATAAAGTGTTGTTTAACGTTCACTCACAAATTATGTATGGGCCTTATTCTTGGGCACAAGAAATGTAAATACCGCTACCGTATTCTTGTGGGCTGGGGATGGGGATAATGTCTGACATTCAACTCTGCAAAGTTGAAAGTGGTGGGAGAGTTTTCATTATCATTTTCTCCTCTTGCAGCTGTAGCACAATCTTAATAGGCCCTTAAGGACAATGTTGACCATTTGTCTGCAGTCAAATTCAGAAATGCTCTGACAATTAGGCATTTCAGAAACTGAACATTTCATACAAATATTTTCACTATAATAAGAGCCTAAGAACATTTTGAAAATCTCTCACAAAGTTAAATGAATGAGAAATTGAATTAGTACCCGTGAATTACATTTTCATTTTTTTAAGTTGCTTGTGGGAAAGTCACAAAAGGGGTTGATCTTTTATTAGACAACTATGTGTCATCCTATAATTTGAAGCTGGCAAGAAGGCAGATAATGCTATTTCAATTTGCTGTCATATGTTATAAAGGTACCTAGAAAAATGATTGCCATTCAAACTTTCTTCTCATTTTTATGAATCCAATAAGGTACTGGGTGCATTCTCTGGGCAAATCTGCATAAGTCGCTTTAATTCGTTTTCTGCTAAGACAATGATGAGTGAGTTTCTCTATAAGGAAGTATAAGCCTAGCATCCTTTGGAACACAATAGTAACATCCATCATGAACACAGTGCTTTACCAGCACAGGGTGACTGACTATAATCAAACTAAAGACAAATGCCAGATATATGTTTTTAAAAATAAGGTTATTCCCTTTAATGCTGCCATCTTAGGAGGATATATGTACTTACTCTACTGTACTGCATTTTATTAATTAAAAATATTTTGGACTTTCTGTTGAAAACAACTTTGGAAAATACTTCTATGGAAGATCACTAAGGGTGGTAACTATCACTGAGAAGCCAAAGGCCATTTGTAGTCAAATTTGGAGAATAAGGTAGGTAATTCAGCTCTGAGAACCCCTCAGAGTAAAAACCACACAGCAAAAACGTACCCAAAACAAATAAGGTGAAGCTAAATAGAATTTCAGCCTTTCATGAAATTGGAAATTATCTTTGAAGGCCATTCCAAAAACGCAGCTGAAAACATATTTTGAGCAATGGTAGAGTCATTGAAATAGGTCTGGTAAATATCCCCCAATGTGGTACTTTTTTTAAAAGACAACATTCATTTGTTTTATGTTCTTTTTCTAGAGACAGGGTCTTGTTTTGTTGTCCAGGCTGGAGTGCAGTGGCAGTAATAGCTCACTGCAGCCTCTAACTCCTGGACTCAGGTGATTCTCCCACCTCATCCTCACAAGTAGCTAGGACTACAGGCATGGGTCACCAAGCCCCACTAATTTTCTTTTTTGCTTTCTTTTTTTTTTCAGTAGAGACAGGCTCTTGCTGTGTTGCCCAGCCTGGTTTCCAACTCCAAATCTCAAGGGATCCTCTTGCCTCAGCCTCCCAAAGTGCTGGCATTATAAGCATGAGCTACTGTGCCCAGCCCAAGGCCAATATTCATTTGTATGTATACATTTTGGTATGTTGTGTATTTTGTGTCTTTTGCAGAGTAAGCAAAATGTCCACCAGAGAAGTTCTTAAACATCATGGCAGCCCCTCCCTACAACTAGGAATCTCTATTGAGGTCACCTGGATGCAGATCACCTTTATTCTGAGAAGACACTTGAATGACACCTCCATAGTTACAAAGAAAGGTGTACTAAAAACCTTAGAAACCTCACCAAGGCCAGCCTGGAGAATCCCGTGTGGTATGCAGATCTGAATACTTGGAAGGAAGTGAACCACTCTGCATGAGTGAAAAGAGAGTCCCTAAAGGGGAGTGATGTTATCATTAGGACAGACAGAGTGTGGACAGGTCGCACAGCCTCCAGATGGAGAAGAAGGCTGGTTCGGAAAGAATATATGATTAGTTAGAAACTCCTTAGTACCCATCTTCCTGGACCCAGTAATTGGGCTTGGGGAAAATGTGGCTGAGAGTACAATTATGAAACCAAGCTGTGATCAGAGGCCCACATGGGGATGTACTATGGTGTGAACCATATTGGACCTGCAAACTTCCCAAATAGCAGTTAATCATTGGAACTGGCAGGACATACCTTTAATGGCAGCTCTGTGCAAGGAAGATGGTGAAAAAGAGCCATTCAGGTCCTGGCTTACACTTTTTCCTTGACATCTATAAAGCAAGACTAACCTTTTTGATTGAGCCACCACTGGGTTCATGGATAATTTGTGCATGTCAAGAAGACCTCAGACTTTAAGAATATGTTAAGTGCTCTACTAATTGCAAAAAGTCACCATATCAGCACTCCTGCCTACTTTATTGTCATCTCTCATTCACTGCCTTGAACACATGAACACATTCCACAGATATTTGTCAATACAAAGGGTGCATGATTCTCACAACAAAGTCAGTGATGTAGACAAAAAGAATACTACAAGGCTCATTTTACAGACAAGGACACTGAGGAACAGAGCCGGTGAATGGCTGACAGACAGCACTTTTAGACAAGCAGTTCAAGAATCCTCTCTGGCTGGGACTCTTACCAGTTCCTTCTATGTTGGGGATTGGAGGTATGGCAGAGTCCAAGCATAGTGGCAAGAGGCAACAAAGAGGTAAGGTTTATAGAAGCAGGTATGCACTGACAGCATTGATTTCATGACAACAGCAGCCTGGCCCTCTTCTTTAGGGGATAAGACCATATCATTGTGGATTCTCAGGAGTGTGGACAGACATACTCCTTCACTTCCATCTTTGAGATATTGCTAGGGGCAAAAGAACTGGGTGAATTTTTTCTACAAACTGATTCTGTCGTCTTGAAGAAGTTGAGGAGCAGGGAGAGGGGAGTCACTGAGTAGCCGAGCAAGCAGAGGAGATCCAGGAGCTGCTCTGTTTCCTGCTTCAGAGTTTCCCAGGATTCCCCAAGGCAGCGGCTCCAGCACTCTCCTGCTCAGCTGGGGACTCCCGGTGCAACTCCCATCCCAATTTCTTCCCCAAACTTCTATTTATAGTATTTACTAAAGAAATGAACAAAGAAACTCTAACTATTGGGAAGGTCACTTAGGAACATTAGAAGGATGGGCTTCGAAAGCTTTCTGCTGTGTTTTGAATCCCAGCTTGATCATCTATTCACTGTGTAACCATGAACAAGTTCCTCAACATCTCTGTGCTTTAGTATCATCATCTGTAAAATGAGGATAATAGTATCTTCCTTATAGCATTGTTGTAAGCATTAAATGATATAATAAAGTACTTATAACAGTGTCTGGTATACAGTACTAAGTAGTGAGATTTTAATGCCTCCCTTTGGTTTTTAAAGTAAACTATAAGCCCTCTGTAGGCAAGGGCCTCATAGACTCATCAATCTATATTTCTCATTTGAATAACATCTCACAAGAAAATGTGCAATATAAGAAAGAACTATGAAGAGAAGTTACCAAAAAAGAAAATTCGTAATGGGCCAGGCGTGGTAGCTCATGCCTGTAATCCCAGCACTTTGGGCAGCTGAGGCGGGCAGATCACAAGGTCAGGAGATTGAGATCATCCTGGCCAACATGGTGAAACCCCATTTCTACTAAAAATACAAAAATTAACTGGGCAAGGTGGCATGCACCTGTAGTCCCAGCTACTCGTGAGGCTGAGGCAGGAGAATCCCTTGGACCCGGGAGTCAGAGGTTGCAGTGAGCTGAGATCGCACCATTGCATGTCAGCCTGGTGACAAAGCAATACTCTGTCTCAAAAAAAAAAAAAAATCATAATGGTAGATGTGGGAACGCTGTTTGGGTAAGGAGTTCTCAGCACCCTTTAAATCACCCCAAATGCTAATTAGTATTCTACAAGAAGGTCAGAGCAAATTCTAGAAGAATTTCTTTCCCAAATCAATTTTCATGACCCTTACGATGCAAACTTCTCATGTTACATGTACTTGATAAAATGAAATAATAATTGAATCTACAAGGCCCACATGCAACATGAGGTCATATAACTTTGCGTCAACCTGTTTATTATTTGAATAGTTCATTTGTAGTTATTTAATTATGAATTTACTGAAAAGCGACACAGACTTGTACTAAATTGTGCCAAATGGTATATGATTGCTATACTTAAAATGCTCAGATTATTTTGATCAGAGGGATTTATTTTCTTCTCTTAGCTTTTGGAAGTCTGGGCCTATCTGGTTTCAGTTAGGCAACAGTCTGTGGCCAGCATTTTCTGGTACATTTGAAACTGTTGAACAATGAAAAGTAAAAACTTTTCATTGCCAGTGCAGCTTAAGCCTAATGCAGATATAAACACATTTAATGGCACTTTATTTAGGTTCAGCTTTATTATTCTTAACTTTCATAGTAATTCTGAATCACATTGCATTAACAAATTTTTATTGGGTTTCCCAATGGAAAGCCAATTGCAGGCAAGGCCTTTTACGACTGGGATGTCGCAGTCAATCTTAAATTTACCTTCCAACAAAGAAGCTTGCTTTTGTTAAATTCTGATTTAGCATGCTCTAAAGGACAGGGATTCTTTGGTTTGTTCTTTGCTAGTGCCCTTCCTAGGTATTGTGCAAGTACCTTTCTTAAACATCTTTGAGTTGCAGGCTTTTAACAGAGGAAGCACATGGATGGAGCTGGAGGCCATTATCCTTAGCAAAGTAACACAGGAACTGAAAACCAAATACCTACCGTGTGTTCTCACTTATAAGTAGAAGCTAAATCATGAGAACACATGGATACATACAGGGGAATAACACACATTGGGGGCCTGTCGGACAGTGGACAGTGGAAGGAGGGAGAGGATTGTGAAAAATAACTAATGGGTACTAGGCTTAGTACCTGGGTGACAAAACAATCTATACAACAAACCCCCATGACACAACTTTACCTATGTAACAAATCTGCATATGTACATATGAAAATATGTAACCCTGGACTTAAAGGTCAAAAAAAAGAACATATGGCAGTTGGTGATGGGAAGGATAGGAACAGTGCCCACCTGCAGGCTCAAAATCTAACCTGGGCAAGAGGGGTATATTCCAGATTTGATTTAAACTGGCAACTCACTTTTCTTGCAACTGAAAGCATTCTAAGCAACTTATCCCTCTGGACTCCTCTTCAAAACTTATAAATAAAGCAGTCTTCTAGGAGCCAGCTTCTTCAGAGGAGCTGCTATGTTCTGGTTTACAATTTATTTAGTGGTTAAAATATTTCCCTGTGATTTAGGGTAGGGTGGCTCCAGTGGGCAGCCAGGCATTCCCCAGTGGCCTGTGGCATGCCCACAGCATATTGGGTGCTGTGGCCAACAGTGGGAGGGAGCAGAAGTGGCGGCCACCCTGAAAGGTTTGGTGGCCAGCAGGTCAGGGACTGTGTCCAGCAGCCCTGTGGAGGAGACCCAGGCTTCCAGAAGGAAGTGAGGGTCAGCCTGGAATCTTCAGTGAAAACCTTCACTACAGGGTACTCTGCAGAAGAACCACTTTTACTAAATAGTACACTAACCACAAACAAGTTACTTAGTTTGCCAGTTACAAGCACTTTAGCTTATTGACTCTAAGCAGAAGTTTGTAGGTAGGAGAGTACATACAGTACCTAAGAATGTGAGTTTAGCCATGAGCTGTGTGACCTTGGGCAAAAGATTTAACCTCTTGGGTGACATTTCTCATGAGTAAAATAAGGTTTATTACATCTGTATATGAGGGATGCTGTCAGGATTAAGTGATTAAACTGTTGCAAAGTGCAGGGTGAAGCCAAATAATAAATGGCAGCATTATTATTATTCTTAAGAAAGTATAAAGGGGATTTTTTTTCTTTGGAGTCTTGCTCTTGTTGCCCAGGATGGAGTACAGTGGCGCAATCTCAGCTCACTGCAACCTCTGCCTACCAAATTCAAGTGATCTCTTGCCTCAGCCTTCCGAGTAGCTGGGATTACAGGCACACACCACCACGCCCAGCTAATATTTGTATTTTTAGTAGAGATGGGGTTTCACCATGTTGGCCGGGATGGTTTCGATCTCTTGACCTAGTGATCTACCCATCTAGGCCTTCCAAAGTGCTGGGATTACAGGAGTGAGCCACCGCACCCAGCCTATAATAGCAATTTTTTAAAATGAATGTAATATATGTAAAAAAAAAAAAGCCTAGAAAGATATACCCCAAAATATCAACAGTTGTTATTTCTGAGGAGCAAAATTATAGGAGAATTTATTTCCTTCTCTATCCCTTCTTCCATATTTCCTGCAATTTCTATAGTGAACATATATTACTTTTTGATCAGAACAAAGTTGTTACCATACTAAAAATGTATCTCACATGAAAATATAAAGAAACTGGCAATGACGAACAAGATGAGAAAATACTATTGCAAACCTGACCACTGTTTTCACTGACAGTATCTCTGGAACATTCCAACCTTGTCCTCCTTTTCTCCCAAAAAGAACACATTGCAAATGGTCACACTGAGGTTAATGAAAACAGGCACAAGTATAGCATATGAAAAGGCAATACAATACAAATATGTTCACTTTTTGATAATTCTGTTGGTTTTGTGATACATTTTTAAAAAGAAAAGATTAAACTTTTCTTCATTAAAAAATGGTTCAAATAGTTATTTTAAGACAGTTTCATAAAAACTCAAAATTGGAGGTTTTTGCTCTACCACAAAGAAAATGTTCATATAATCTAAATTTTGTATTATTTTAAGAAACTATATTTATATCTTACCACTATAGCCCAAAGACTCCAAATAATTTTCTCCTATAGACTGACAGCCATTTTTTTAAAAAAGGAAAAGATAAGTGTTGACAAAACTATATGCTAAATATAACACAGTCATCAGCAGGGCAGTGGTATTATATGAACAGTAATTGAAGTTTTCCCATCACTTTGATCTCAGAAAAAAAAAGTACGTGTTAAAAATCACATCTTTACTGAATGTGAAACCAGATCTAACTAGATTAAATGACTTGTCCAAGTCTTTTCTGTAAATTTGTGGCAAAGGATAATTTCTCAGTGTAGTAACTATATCTTTGTCTTCTAGAAGGCCATCTACAATGGGATTACATGTAGAGCATGGGTTAGCAAACTTTTCCTGTAAAAGGTTGGACAGGAAATATTTTAGGCTTTGTGGGCCAAAGAGTTTCTGCTGCAATGACTTCACTCTTGTGACAGTGTGAAAGCAGCCACAGATAAATCGTACATAAATGAATATGGCTGTGTTTCGATAAAACTTTATTTACAAAAACAAGTGGAGGGCCAGATTTGGCTCACAAGTCATAGTTTGCCAGATACTGGTGGTGGAGAAAACTGTTAAATTATAAAACCATTTTTTAAAATCTGTATCCTAAAAAAGCATAACAAAACAAAAAACACAGTACTATCACATTTTAAGAATAAACTCTGCATGTGGGGATTTGGGATACCCTGGCACAGCAATGTGTGTGTTTGTATATGATGTCAAAAATCAGGTTTGGAGGCTGGGCGACATGGCTCACGCCTGTAATTCCAGCACTTTGGGAGACCGAGTTGGGCGGATCACCTGAGGTCAGGAGTCTGAGATCAGTCTGGCCAACATGGTGAAACCCCATCTCTACTAAAAATACAAAAAATTAGACGGGTGTGGTGGTACACACCTGTAATCCCAGCTACTTGGGAGGCTGAGGCAGGAGAATTGCTTGAAACCAGGGAGGCAGAGGTTGCAGTGAGACAAGATTGCGCCACTACACTTCAGTCTGAGTGACAGAGTGAGACCCTGTCTCGGAAAAAAAAAATCAGGTTTGGGTGACTTCTTGAATGTACTTGAAAAGAACTCTCCCTGGCTCATCATGGGCTCAGTCCTGAGCAGGAACTCGTTTGATAAACTAATAGCATGGGCTATTGTAATTTTTTTTTTAAATGGAGGTTTTGGGGACTGGAGAAATAATAAGCCAAAGGAAAAGGAGGTAAAGACAGAGAAGAGTTTTGCGTGTATGGAGAGTGAGAAAGTAAAAGAAAGAGAAAACCAAAGTTTGGGAAGGTCATCTGGAGTTGGACGGGACTAAGGCAGTAAGTTACCTAAGACATTTCCCCCACTGTTCTCAGGTCCAATCATGGACGAAAGGAGGCATGCGTTGTGTGTAAGTCCATGTATAATGAGAATGCTGTTTGAGATAGCATAATCTTGGCTCTATAGCCAGTCACAGTTGAGAAAAATATTGTTTGATAGGTGCTCCCACATCATAATGTAATACTTTATGAGGATTATTGCTGTGTAAAGCCACAGATCCCGCCATTCGTAGTTTAGGTGCAGGCGGAAGACAGGGCACATCTTGTGCTCTCAATCAGCTGGAAACAATAAATAAATTTATGATTCTCAACATGAAATACAGACTTAAAAAAAAACTTTAAATGAAGGTTTTAGTTATACATTGTTTATCTCACACCATTTTAATGTGTATCCATTTACTGCAAACTAATCTTTTATTTAAATAACGACATCTAGAACTAAATCGAGACCGAAGACAAAAAAACAGTCTTTCAAGAAGTGAACATGAACTTGGTGATACTCAACAGACTTCCTCACTCATTCTCCTACAAATCTAAAAGCTGAAGAGATTTAGAACTATTTACATGTGTGGTGATTGGATAAGCTACTGAAAACAATGATTCTTTTCTTCTAGCTTTGAAGTTTACATGCTTTTTCATACATTAAAAAATGTTTATGCTTTATGATGTTTCTGATACTCTGTATAAATATGAAAGGGCCACACCAGACATGTGTAAAGATGATATATAAGATGTGGTAATGATGACTGTCATTCCCTGAGCACAGAAGGCAGGCCAGGATATGCTTTATAAATGTTACTGGGATGGACACTATAAACAGCTCTGTGAAATGGGTATTACTATTTTAATTTTCCAGTGAAGGAAAATGGGCTCAGTGATTTATGGATGTTCCTGGTAAAAGTAGGACAAAGATGATTAAACATTTTAAAAATAATGCTCTGAAATTAGTGGTTGAGGGTTTAATAAAGACAGCATTCAATCTATATTTTAAATAGATACGTGATGTGATAATGATCATTTTGAGTGCAGATGGAGAATTAAAGAAAAACAAACAATCACTAGCTGAAAAATAACTACTAAGCAGAGATTTTCCCAAAATAATACTCCAAATACTGAGAGGGTAAGAACCAACTGAAATGTAAGCTCCAGAAAATGAGCAGAGCTGCTTCTGCAGTAGGAAATAGTCTATAGTAAAATCCTTCCTAGGCCCTCCTTTGGGACTCTCCAGTTTATTACAAAAAACACACATAAATATTACTATGTTTTGTGTTTTGGAAAAGGTGCAAACAAAACAGGTTGTTGGGCTATAGATTTTCTTCTCCAGATTTAGCAGTTTTGGTCTTTGAATCACATTTACAAGAATAATTTTAGCAAGCCATATTTGGCTAAATATTCTTTATGGCGTTGGTGCTTGTGGATATACTGTATTTTTGCACACTTGTGGACAAGATGTTGGCTTCATTTTACAACTAACATCTTGTCCACATCAGGGGAGCTTTCTTACACAGACATGCATACCATGTGTGCTACCTGCTGAGTTCTGGCAAGCTTGGCAGACTGCAGAACATAATGGGAAGGCGGTTGGAGTGGAAAAAAATCTTCCTGGGAATTTTTTAAGTGGTTAAAAAAAAAGGCATACCGTTTCCTAATGTCCCACACTGTGAGTTGGCACAGGAAAGATAATCCAGGAAATGAGATGTAAAAACTGTACACAGGTTTCTTAACAGAAGAGGCATTTTGCAAACAGCCAACATAAAGAATGCATTTCCATTTAGGAAGTCAACCACTTGAAAGTTTTACTTTTTAATTAGCTGGATGGAAGTTGAAAGAGTATGAGCTGGAAATCATCATTAATTCCACATGGAGATCTTACAGCTGAGCAACCAGTTCTCAGAAGCCAGTATGCTCATTTGTTAGTTAAGGCGCACATTCAAAATAACCCAGTTGAAGAAGGATATTCATTGGGTAATGTCTCCAAGAATTTCAACTGGATAAGCCATATCAGGTAAATGTCATCTAAATGCAGTTATTTTACTTTTCTACTTTGGTGTAAGGCTTTCCTCAAGTAAATTACATGGCTTACCAAAGCAAGATGTAAAACCTCTGATTTTTAAAGCCAAAAGGAAGAAAATGAGAGAAAATGCAATAGCACCACCTAAAGAGCATTTCAACAGCAATAAAAACAAAATGAAGGTTGAAAACCAGTGAATATTTTTCATTTTGCCCCCTATATATATATATACACACACATACCACCATATATTATATATAAAACATGTATGTTACAGTGTACCAGATTGTTATGATAAATGTAGTTTGACAGATGGTACAACATGGCGGTAGTCTCTGGAGCACCTAGATTTGGCTCCATATCCCATCTGGGGGAAAAGAACACCAAAATCAATCCAATCTACAGAAAGGATCATTTTGCAAGGTTCAAAATTCAGTTGAATGAATTCATACACCAAGATGATCACAGACCTAAATGTAAGAGCTAAAACGATATATAAAACTCTTAGAAGAAAACACAGGAATAAATCCTCCTGACCTTGGTTTAGGCAATGGTTCTTTAGATACGACACCAAAAGCACAAGTGACAAAAGAAAAAACTAGATAATTACACTTCATTAAACCTTAAGCCTTAGTGTTGCAAATGATATCAAGTAAGTGAAGACTACCCACAGAATTGGAGAAAATACTTGCAAATTATATATCTGATAATGAACTGGTATCCAGAACATAAAAAAACTCTTACAACTCAACAGTAAAAAGATAAATAACCCAATATTAAATAATGGCAAAGGATTTGAATAGATATTTCTCCAAAGATGATATAAAAATGCCAATAAGCATTTCAAAAGATGCTCAATAGCATTAGTCATTTGAGAAATGCAAATCAAAACTGCAGTGAGATTCCACTTCATACCTGCTGGAATGGTTAAAATCAAACAGACAATAATAAGTATTAGTGAGGATGTGGAGAAATTGGAATCGTCATCCATTGTTGGTGGAAATGTTAAACAGTGCAGCTACTTTGGAAGATAGTTGGCAGATCCTCAGAATAGAACTGTACCTCAAGTGAGGAAAGAATTTAAAAAAATGCCATATTCATACACAAGAACATTCTTTGGCAATAAAAACAAAGTACTGACATATGTGATAACATGGATGAACCCTGAAAATGTCACACTAAATGAAAGCAGCCAGACACAATAGGTCACATATTATACGATTCCACGTATATGAAACTCCAGAATAAGCAACTCTATATAGGAATAAAGCAGATTAGTGGTTTCCAGGGGCTGAGAAAGTGGGGAAATGGGCAGTGGCAACTAATGTGTATGTGGTTTCTTTGAGAGATGACAAAAAATGTTCTAAAATTAGGTTGTATTGATAGCTGCACAGCTCTGTGACTATACTAAAACCAATGACTTATACACTTTATATACATGTATGGTATGTGATTTGTATTTACAAAGCTGTTACATTCAGTTGAATAGTTCTCAACTGCTAGCCCGCAGCAAAATAGAAGGTATTGCTTATATACAAAAACAAACCATCCACAGCCTCTTTGATCCTGTAGTTTGCAAGTCTCTTCTACCCAGTTTTGAAGGGGGAAACAATGACAACTTGGTGAGGTCACACAGCAGCAGAAGTGGAACCAGAAGCTGGGTTGCCCAGAGTTCAATGGAGGGCCAGGACTAGGATGAGACAAGGGAGGTACCTGGAGTGCCCTGGTGAAGGGGGTGCTCACCCCCACTCCCTCGTGTCCCAGCCCTGGTTCTTCTTTCCATATCACCCTCCCTGAGAAGTTCAAAACAAGAACAGCTCAAGTAGAAACGCTATTGTTCAACATTTGTAAAAATGTTGTTGAAGAACAAGAAAAGATTTTTTCTTCCCCTTAACTTTAGGGAATACTTAGGGAAAAGACAGATGACCCAAAGAATGAGAAGTCAGTCAGAGCCTGGAAGAAAAACTAAGCGTGAAAAAATACATGCTTGCCAAATGGACATGCTTTCTCTGGTGACCAGAAGTACCATCATCACTTATTATTTATTTTTATTTTTAATTTTTTTTTGAGATGGAGTCTTGCTCTGTGGCCCAGGCTGGAGTGCAATGGCTCACTGCAACCTCTGTCTCCCGGGTTGAAGCGATTCTCCTGCCTCAGCCTCCTGAGTAGCTGGGATTACAGGCACACACCACCATACCTGGCCAATTTTTTTGTATTTTTAGTAGAGATAGGGTTTCACCATATTGGCCAGACTGGTCTCAAACTCCTGACCTTGTGATCCACCTGCCTTGGCCTCCCAAAGTGCTGGGATTACAGGTGTGAGCTATGGTGCCCGGCCCCACTTATTTTAACAGTTTCACCTAGCATGGTCTTCCACAACATGTCTATTACAGCTGCCAGCGCAATCCAGATTGGCCAGCCCTCTTACTCACATGTGTCTATACCAATATGCTTCACCTGGATTACTGAGTTTCTTTGTGAGTGCAGTGGACATAGTGTAAATGCTATAATAACAATATTGCCTTATTGCTACCCAATAATCTTTCATTTTTTATTTGCAAATCTATGCAGTCTCTCTAAGGTAAGCTCAGCACATACTCCCTGCATGCTACATGGTTATATCCAATGCACAAACTCAGGGACAAAGTACTGAAAGAGTACATAAGTTTTCAGCTTTATTTTGTTCATTTGTTTACTTTGACATGAGATGGTGGTAGTAAAGATTAAAATGCTCTCCCATGTCTATCCCGATTATCTGTCCTGCTTGTTGATGGTATAAAACGGCTCATAAGGCCAGACTTTCTATTTACATGTTCTGATTTATTTGCTGTAGTCAAAGATTCCCTGTTTATTATCCCCTCCAGAATGGGCTCCATGCTCCAGCTACACACAGTTTTATACCCTTTCCTGCTTTAATCATAGCCAAATATTTGAAATCACGGACATGCTTGCTAACCCCAAGTTTAAGTATCCCATTACACAGCAAGTTAAATAGGTGCTTGGGCTCTACAGTTTTAATGTTTAGTTTTGCTCTATTTGTTTCTCTAAACAAGCATTGTACTTATTGTTAAATTTTCTTGTGAGGCTTTGCCAACAGTGTTAGGTTTTTTTTCATGCACTTACATTGCTTGGTGTCAACTAGCGTTGTCAAAGCCTTGCCAAATTTACTTTCTTGGTAGACCAAAGAGATTTGTGCATTAGGAAGAAAGCTCTTATGTCCACACCATTTACTCCTCAAGCAAGCACATAGGCTTAATGTTTAACAAGGACTCCATAAGACTAACTCATAGACAAGTCTGAAACCTCCCCACTTACAAGCTCTGTGCACGTTCTTTACCCTAGCTCTGCCTATTTTCTTTAACTGGAAAATGATGACCAATATGACAGCTCCTCCCTCAGGCTGTTGTGAAGATTAAATGAAGTACATAGCAATTACTCAATAGAGGTGGCTGCCATTAGTACTGTTGCTGAACTTTTGCCTTTAGGATGTTCCTCTTATTCTGGTTTACTTAGAGGTAACCAAAATATGATCCTCTCCTCTAAGAGTGTATGTGCTAATTGGAAAATAAATATATTACTGACTCTAAAACACTCAAAAATCTCCAGAATAGGTTTATTGCTTATAAAGGAGAAAAAAATATTAAGCAATCAGTGTTCCCTCTTGGTTTTATGGATGAATGTATAACAATAGAATCAATATGCTATGAAAAAGCTTTATATTCCATTAGGAAATCTCATATACTCGAGTGAATAGAACTATCCATTCAAACTTGTTTTCTATCTCTTTGTTTCTTTGGAATCAAAAGCAACATATCTTTCCATAAAAATGCAAACATCACACGGTTATTGATACTGTACAAAAGGAAAATTCTTACAGTTCTATCCCAAGAGTCACTGTCAGTTATTGGGAAATACTCTGGATTGCATTTCTTGGGTGCATTTTCTTTACCAACTTTTTTTCTTCTTAAACTTAGCAATAGATCTTGGACATCATTTCAGGTCAGTACATATAGATCTACCTCATGGTTTTAAACAGGATGGATACACTCAATTTACTGAAACAAACTCAAATTGAAGAATTTTTTGGTCACTTACATTTTTTTCCTATGACAAACACATTCATGGTCAAATTCCTAACAGTTTCACAATATGACCCAATCTCTGTGTTTGAAAGGCTCTTCCAAGTTTCATGATTATCTATAGAAATGAATGGCTACATCTATCCTCAAATGAGCCCTGCTATTTTATGTCCTCTTCTCTTTAGAAAACTTAGGTTATACTGTATCTAGGAGCATGGCTTGTTTTGTTCTTTTTTTTTTTTTTTAGAAAAAGAGAGAAAAGGAGAAAGAAAGAAAGAAACAGCAAAAGAAGGAAAAAGAAGAATGAAAGAAAGAAAGAGGAAGAGAAAGTGGAAGAGAAAGAGGGAGAGAGAATGGGATTCTTGTTTTATTGCCCAGGCTAGAATACAGTCTAAAAATGGGTATTAAAAACCTCTTTTATGCCAATAATTGTGCTTAACAATGGAGAAGGAAGGAATAGGGGATGAAAATAACAAATAAG